>PVKU01000797.1:144079-395782 GCA_004027475.1 Anoura caudifer | reverse complement strand
AAAAAAAAAAAAAAAAAAAAAAAAAAAAAAAAAAAAAAAAAAAAAAAAAAAAAAAAAAAAAAAAAAAAAAAAAAAAAAAAAAAAAAAAAAAAAAAAAAAAAAAAAAAAAAAAAAAAAAAAAAAAAACTTCTCCAAGGCATATTATACTAAAACTGTCAAAATTAATGACAAAGAAAGAATTCTCAAGGCAGTCAGGGAAGACAGTAACCTATAAAAGAAATCCCATTAGATTAACATCAGATTTTTTAGCAAAAACCCTACAAGCTAGGAGAGAGTGGAATCAAATATTCAAATTATTGAAAGAGAGAAATCACCAATCAAAAATAATGTATCCAATAAAGTCCATTTGATGTAAAGGAAAAATAAAAACACTACCAGACAGCCCTGGGAAAGAGGCTCAGTTGGTTGGAGCATCACCAAAAGGTTGTGGCCTGGATACACACCTAGGTTTCAGGTTCAATTCCTGGTCAGGGTACACACCTAGGTTTCAGGTTCAATTCCTGGTCAGGGTGTACATAGAAGGCAAAAGATCTATGTTTCTCTGTCACATCAATGTTTCTCTCTCACATAGATGTTTCTCTCTTTTTCCCTCCCTCCTCCCCTCCCTCCCTCCTCCACTCCCTCTCTCCTACGCTCCCTCCCTCCCTCTCCCTCTCTCTTTAAAACCAATAAACATATCATTGGGTGATGATTGTTTAAAGAAGACATTACCAGACATATGGAAGCTGAAATAATTTACCACTAGAATACCTACATTACAGAAATACTAAAGAGTGTTTTTCTACCTGAAACAAAAAAGCAAAATAAAACCCAAAACTATGAGCAAGATGACTAACAGACAAACAGAAGCAGGAAATGGCAACCATTGTTCAGGGTATTGCAAACCTTGAAAAGGGTATTAAAAATGTAAATATAAAGGTGAAAAAATATATAAAATTGTTTAAAGAAGATAATAGCTACTATAATAAACAAGAGGAATAATTTGTGACAAAAACACAAAAGGAAAGGAGAGGTAAAGACTGAACTTGAACAGGTGAATGGAGAGAAAATGCAATCTGAAGAAAAGACTATTGTACATTCGAAATTTTTTTGTGCATAAACCTAATGTCAGCCACAAAAAAATCTAGGACTGAGACACATAATATAAAAAAAGATGAAACAGAAAAAAATCATGGAATACCACCAACTGAAATAACAGACAGAAACACAAGGAGAAAGAAACACTGGCCACACTGAGCTACCAAAAACAAAAGATGAAATGGCTATAAAAATCTTCATACATCAGTAATCATCTTAATATAAATGGACTGAACTTACCAATTAAAAGGCACAGAGTAGAGGATCAAAAAACAAAACCCAACCATACGCTTCCATTAGGAAACATACTTCAGCTGCAAAGACAATATAGACTCAAAGTGAAGGGGTGGAAAATGATGCTCCAAGCAAATGGCAACCAGAGAAGAGCAAGTGTAGCCTTACTTATATCTGACAAAAGAGATTTCAAAATTTAAAAAGGTAACAAAAGACAAAGATGAACATTTTATAATTATAAATGGGACAATACATCAAGAAGACATATTTTGGAGCACCAAAATGTACAAGTAACTACTAATAGAACTGACAAAAACACAATTACAGTAGAGAACCTAAATAACCCATTGGCAACTATGAATAGATCATCCAAACAGAAAATCAAAGAGAAAGCATTGGCCTTAAATGACACATAGACCCAATGGGCATAATCAATATTTACAGAGCTTTTCATCCTACAACATTAGATTACACATTTTTCTGTAGTGCACATGGAACAGTGTCAAGGCTAGACCATATGTTGGGACACTAAACTAGCCTCAACAAATTTAAGAGGATTGGAATCATACCAAGCACATTCTCTAACCATTATGCTTTAAAATTAGAAATCAACTGGAAAAAGAAAATGGGAAAAACCACAAATAGGTGGAGATAAAACAACATGCTACTTAAACAATGATTGAGTCAAAGAAAAAATCAAAAGAAGAGATCAAAAGAAACAGAGAGAAATGAGAATGATAATACAACTTATCAAAATTTCTGAAATACAATAAAAGCAGTAGAGAAAAGTTTATATTATAGGCCTAAACAAAAAAATCTCAAAAAACCAACTAACATTTCACCTTAAGGAGCTAGAAAAACAAAAACAACAAAAAGACTAACATCAGTAGAAGGAAGGAAATAATAAAAATAAGAGCAGAATTAAACAAAATAGAGAAGAAAAACAGTAGAAAGGAAAATAAAGCAACAAACAGCTGGTTCATTAAAAAGATTAAGAAAAATGACAAAACTCCAGCTAAACTCAGTAAGGAAAAGACTCAAAACAAAATCAGAAATGAAAGAGGAAAACTTATAACAGACACCACAAAATATAAAGGACTACATAAGAATACTATGAAAGGCTATACACCACCAAAATTGATAACCTAGAAGAAATACACAAGATTTTAAATATATAATCTTTCTAGACTGAATCATGAAGAACTAGAAAATCTAAATAAACTGATCAATAATAAGGAAATTGAAACAGTCATCAAAAATCTCCCAAAAAGTAAAAGTCCAGGACTAGATAAGTAAATTCTACTAAACATTTGAAGAAGATTTAATACCTATACTTCTCAAATTCTTCAAAAAAAATCAAAGAAGAGGCAATACTCTCTAACTCATTTTATAAGGCCAACATTATCCTGATACAAAAACTTGCCAAGGATAAGGCAAAAAAAACCCTAGAAAATTAGATACCAATATATCTGATGAATATAAACAAAAAAAAAAATCCTAAACAAAACACCAGCAAATCAAATACAGCAATATATTTAAAAAATAATAATACATCACAGTCAAGTGGAGTTCATTCCAGGGGCACAAGAACAGTTCAACATATGCAAATCAATCAATGCATTATACCACTTTAATAAAATAAAGCATAAAAACTAGGTGATCATATCAATAGATGAGATAAAGCATTTGACAAGATACAACATTCACTTATGATTAAAACACTAAATAAAGTATGTAGGAAAGTAACTCAACATAATAAAGGCCATATATGACAAACCCTCAGCTAATTAAATACCCAAGGATGAAAAACTGAAAGCTTTTCCTCTAAGATCAGGAACAAAAGAGATGCCTACTATCACCACTGATATTCAACATAGTAGTGCAAGTCCTAGGCAGAGCAATCAGGCAACAACAAGAAATAAAATATATCCAAATTGGGAATGAAGGAGTAAAATTCTCACATCTTGCAGATGACCCAATTCTTTTTTTTATTATTTTTGTTCAAGTACCGTTGTCTCCATTTTTGCCCCACTGCTTCCTCCTGACCCACCCATCCCCACCTCCCACCCTCATTCCTAACCCCCTTTGGCTTTGTCCATTATGTCCTTTATACATGTTCCTTTATGACCCTTCCCCTTTTTCCCCTATTATCCCCTCCCCCTCTCCTCTGGTCGCTGTCAGTTTCTTCTTTATTTATTTCCATGTCTCTAGTTATATTTTGTTTGCTTTTTTGTTTAGTTGATTAGGTTCCACTTATAGGTGAGATCATATGGCATTTGTCTTTTACCACCTGGCTTATTTCACTTAGCATAATGCTCTCCAGATCCATCCATGCTGTTGCAAAGGGCAGGAGCTCATTCTTTCTCTCTGCTGTGTAGTATTCCACTGTATAAATGTACCATAGTTTTTTGATCCATTCATTTACTGATGGACACTTAGGTTGCTTCCAGCTCTTGTCTATTATAAATTGTGCTATGAACATTGGGGTGCATAGGTTCTTTTGGATTGATGTTTCAGGATTCTTAGGGTATAATCTCAGCAGTGGAATTGCTGGGTCAAAAGGCACTTCCATTTTTAGTTTTCTGAGGAAATTCCATACTGTTTTCCATAGTGGCTGCACCAGTCTGCATTCCCACCAACAGTGCACTAGGGTTCCTTTTTCTCCACAACCTCACCAGTATTTGTTGTTTGTTGATTTAGTTATGACGGCCATTTTCACCAATGTGAAATGGTATCTCATTGTGGTTTTAATTTGCATTTCTCTGATGGCTAGTTATGCTGAGCATCCTTGCATATGTCTCTGGGCCCTCTGTATGTCCTCCTTGGAGAAGTATCTGTTCAGGTCCTTTGCCCATTTTTTAATTGGTTGTTTGTCCTCCTGGAGAGGAATCATGTGTGTTCTTTATACGTTTTGGGGATCAAACCCTTGTCCAAGGTATCATTTTCAAATACATTTTCCCATATGGCTGTTCCCTTTTCATTTTGCTGAATTTTTTTTAGCCATGCGAAGTCTTTTATTTTGATGAGATCCCATCTGTTTATTCTTTCCTTTATGTCTCTTGCTCTAGGGGATATATCAGTGAAAATACTGCTGCATAAAAAATCTGAGATTTTCCTGCCTATGTTCTCCTCTAGGATTTTAATGGTGTCACAACTTATATTTAAATCTTTTATCCTTCTTGAGTTTATTTTTGTGTATGGTGTAAATTGGTAGTCGGGTTTCATTTTTTTGCATGTAGCTGTCTAGATCTCCCAACACCATTTGTTGAAGAGGTTATATTTATTCTATTTTATGCTTCTGCCCCCTTTGTCAAATATTAATTGACCATAGAGACATGGGTTTGTTTCTGGGCTCTCTATTTTGTTCTATTGATTCATGTGTCTGTTCCTGTGCCAATACCAGACTGTTTTAATTACCATGACTTTGTAATACAGTTTGATATCAGGTATTGTGATCTCTCCTACTTTGTTGTTTTCTCAAAATTGCTGCAACTATTCAGGGTTGTTTATAGTTCCATGTACATTTTTTAAATCTTAGTTCTTTATCTGTGAAATATGTCATTGGTATTTTAATAGGAATTGTGTTGAATCTATACATTGCTTTGGGTAATATGGACATTTTGATGACGTTAATTCTTCCAATCCATGAACACAGTATAGGCTTCCATTTGTTTGTGTCTTTCTTAACTCCTTCCTTCAGTGTTGTGTAGTTTTCTAAGTACAAGTCTTTTACCTCGTTGGTTATGTTTATTCCTAGGTACTGTATTTTTCTTATTGCTAAAGCAAATGGGATTTCTTTTCCCAATTTCTGTTTCTGATATTTCATTGTTGGTGTACAAACATGCCTTCAATTTCTGAAAATTGACTCTGGATCCCACCATTTTTGCCAAATTCACTTATTAGGTCAAGCAGTGTTTTGGCAGAGTCTATAGGATTTTCTATGTACACTATCAGAAGATGACCCAATTCTTTACACAGCAACCTTAAAGACTCCAACAAAAAGCTATTAGAAACAATAAACAAACAATAAAGTTGCAGAATACAAAATCAATATACAAAAATCCATTGCATTACTACACACTAAAATGAAATTTCAGAAAAAAAATTCTTTTTGCAATTGCAACAAAAAATAAAATATCTAGGAATAAATTTAACAAGGGATGCAAAGGACCTTGACACTGAAAACTATAAAACATTATTTTAAAAATTAAAGAAGACGTAAAGAAATGGAAAACATCCCATGTTCATGGGTTTGAAGAATCAACATAGTTAAAATGGCCGTATTACCCAAAGCAATATATAGACTTAATCCAATCCCCAACAAAATCCCTATGGCATCTTTTTAAAGAAATAGAACCAAAACAAAATCGTCAAATTTCTATGAAACTACAAAAAAAAAACTTAAATAACCAAAGTAATCCAGGAAAAAATAAAGAACAAAACTGGGGTATCACCCTCCCTGACTTCAAATTATACTACAAAGCTTCAATAATCAAAACAGTATTGTGTTGGAAGAAAACCAGATACACAGACCAATGGAACCAAACTGAAATCCCAGAAATATACCCACATGTATATAGGAAACTAATTTTCTTTTTGTTTTTATTTTAGTTTATATTTAATACTATTTTGTACCAGTTTCAGATGTACAGCTTAGTAGTCAAACAATCAGACAATCATATACTCTGTACAAAGTGTTCCCTCTGCTGTCCCAAGCACCCACCTGGCATCATATGTAGTCACCACAGTATATTGATTATATTCTTCATGCTGTGCTTTACATCCCCTTATCTGTTATGCAACTGCCCATTTGTACTTCTTAATCCCTTCACCTTTTTCTTCCACTCCACCCCCTCTCCCTCTGGCTACCATCAGTCTATTCTCTGTATTTATGACTCTGTTTCAGATATGCACCTTTGTTTATTCTCTTTAGATTCCACATATAAGTGAAATCATAAGGTATTAGTCTTTCTCTGGTGGACTTATTTCACTTAGCATAATATACTCTAGGTCCATCCATGCTGTTACAAATGGTAATATTTCATTTTTATGGCCAAGTAATATTCCATTGTATATATGTAGCATAGCTTTTCTTGTCTACTCATCTATTGGTGGGTACTTGGATTGCTTCCACATCTTTGCTATTATAAATAACTCTGTAAAAACATAGGAGTGCACATATTCTTTCTAACTATTGTTTCAGAGAGTTTTGGATATTCAAAAGTGGAATTGCTGGTTCATACAGCAGTTCCATTTTTAAATTTTAGAGTATAGAAAACCCCATATTGTTTTCTACAGCAGTGGCACCAGTCTGCTTTCTGACACAGTGCACAAGGGTTCTATGGGCAACTGATTATCAACAGAGGAGCCAAAAACATACGATGAAAAAGAGAAATCCTCTTCAATAAATAGTGCTGAAAGAATTTAAAAACCACATACAAAAGAATGAAACTAAACTGCTATTTGATACTGTACATAAAAATGAACTCAAAATGGGTCAAAAACCTAAAAGTAAGACCTGAAACAATACCATGCATAAAAGAAAACATACAAACTAAACTTAAGGATCTTACTCTTACAGAGAATTTTATGAATTTGAACTCAAAAGTAAGGAAATTTAAAGTAAAAATAAATGGGATTATATCAAATTAAAAAGCTTTTGCACATCTAAAGAAACCATCAACAAAACAAAAAGGAAACCAATCAAATGGAAAAAATACTTGCAAATAACATCTCCAATAAGAGGGTAATCTCCAACTGTATAAATAATTCAAACAATTAAACAACAACAAAATAATAATAATCCATTTAAAAATGGGTAGAGCCCCTGAACAGAAACTTCTCTGAAGGAGACATACAAATGGCTCAATTTCACTAGCAATAAGCAAAATGCAAATCAAAACCACAATGAGGTACTACTTCACACCTGTTAAAATGGCTATTATCAGTAAGACAAGAAATAAAAAGTGCTGCAGAGGATGTAGGAAAAAGGTATCATCCTACTGATGCAAACCTTCAGAAGAAGGCATTGACTGGCTTAACTTGGGTTAGGTGCCATCTATGCACCACCCTCTATGGTCATAGGTGAGGTTCCATGATCTATAAGCCTCACAAGAATGACATACAGTGGAGGAGGGCAATTCCCCCAAAACATGGATGCTAGACAGAAAAATAAGTGATATATTTAACATTCAAAGAGCAAAAAAAGTAGACCTATACTTTATTTTGTTCCACTATTTCTATCCCTTCTAGTCAGTTCTTTATATTTCTTGCACACAGCACTGAAACATTCTGAACAGCTGGCTTTCTTCAACTACTGGGTAGAGTCCCTCTACCAAGACACTGGCATTGTTGATCAATGTCTCCCAAGGAAGAATAATTTAGTCTAATTATCAATTAAGCTCATTCATTCTTAACAGCCACTGAAAACACAAGGACAGAAACTTGAAGGCAATGTGAGCAGGAAGAGGGAGAATTTAAAGACAAATGTAACAAATCAATTCTTCCTGACCTTCAAATGACCTAAGTAAAAGAATTTACTTAAGCATCAGCCCCTTCCCCATTCTCTGGTCTATTGGCCATAGCTTTTTTTAGTAATTTTCAAGTTCTTTTGATAATCATCAATTTCTGTAAAAGCAGAATGGAATCTGTTTTGCGATAACATTTTCTGATCACAGACTAAGATTGTATCCCTGCCTGTGGGCAATTTCCTTCAACCTAAAAATATTTTTCTTTTGGACACAGTTTTCTAAAGTATTTGTCATTATTACACTTTATTTTGGTAAGCAGAGTGCAACACAGAAGTTAGATTATTGGACAATTTTTATTTTTGAACCTGTTTAGAAAATCTCTTCTTGATTGGTAGTTACAGAGTAGTCAGTACGTAAAGTACAGCATACGGAATATAGTTGATAATGTTGTAATAACTATGTTTGGTACCAGGTGGGTACTGGAAATATAAAGGGGAGCACTTTGTGAAGTATACTATTGTCTAACCACTATGCTAGACACCTGAAATGCAAAATAATATTCCAAGCTTCTAATCATGTTTTGTTTTTTCAGGTGACTTGTCCCCCATCCAGGTGACAAAGTCACCTGTAAGAACAAAAGCCACTGGTATCACCTAGAAAACACAAAGGGATTTAGGAGCTCTGTCAGAAACTAGGGTCAAAGACAAAATGTTAGGACCAAAGATTCTCCAAACACCCTTCTAAGTACAACGGTTTGAGAAGTTTTGTGTTAGAAACTCAGGACAGAAATATATGTGTGTGTGTATATGTATATACAAATATATTTGTGTGTAGATATATATACACACACGGACATATCTTATCATTTCACCACAAATCCAATCATAAACAATTATAAAGAATGCTGGCTGTGTTATTTCATCTTCTTTTTTCCCCCTATTTCTTACCCCTCAAAAAAAGAGGCTGTGCTCTTTTTAAAGAAGGGGGTTCTATGGAGAGAACACTCACCTTCTCTCCATGTAGCCCTGAAGGATGAGAGAGCTGCTGTCTGCAAACCCACCCACTACCATTTACTCAAATGTTAGGAGAAGGAGAAGAAAATATAAAATAGAAATAAAACCTCTGCCCAACCCCAAACATCACTGATAAGGCCTTAAGCTCACATGAATTGATTGAATAGTATCTGATGACAATATCTGTAGGATGCAATCACCTTTGAAATAGATATGAAGAGAATTGTTTTTAATGTACTATAGAAATTGTACTCAGTCAATCGTAAATAGCAAAATCTCAGAGTAAGACAGATCATTTATATTCAAGGAGACAGAATTGGTGAATTAGAACTAAGAGAGTACAACTCTCCTGGGTATGCATTTTAATTTGGTCTGTGGTCTAAGCCATTGTTATGCTGAACAATTGTAAGATGAACCCTTAAATAGGAAGTGATCATCTATGACGGGTTTCCTGTAGACCAGGGGTGTCAAACTCATTTTCACCGGGAGCCACATTAACTTCATGGTGGCCTTCAAAGGGCCAAATGTAAAACGCCTTGACCCTGGTTAAGGAGTAGTTAAATTTATACAGTCTTAAATTTACATTCAGCCCTTTGAAGGCAACCACAAGACTGATGTGGTCCTCAGTGAAAATGAGTTTACACCCCTGCTGTATGTCAGGACACTAAGTGTCCATTAATAATAATCTTTCTCTTCATCCTATGGCTGTCCTAAAAGCATAGCAAATTAAAGACAGAGGTTTTTGGTACTTAGCAAACATCATGTGACTTTGGCAATTGTGAAATTCACAATTACGGGTAAGAGCTGTGCCTGCCAATAGGGGAAGTGCAAGAAATTACTAATAAAGAGCTTCAGAAATGAGAATGTATGGAAGAATTCTAAAAGGAGTGGACTTACTAATTAGGATCTGTAATAAAATGCACCATAAAGTCAAATTATTCATGGTAGGACTTATGTTGGTGCAATGACATGGACCCCAATGCCCAGAAAGAGCATCAGTTTTCTGGAAAGTGGCAGGTGGGTGGGGGCAGAACAAATCCATTTCATGTGTGTATGATAATTTACTCAACCCCTTATTTGTACTCTCCATTTTTCAGTTTGGGAGTTTTTGTGTATACTTTTGTGGGGTTTTTGGTTTGTTTTGCTAGTACATATAATGCTTGGGTGTTTCTCCAAAATAAGAATTTCAATGGACAAGTAGGTTATTCATTTTTTTCTAATAGTTCTTGTTTTGTAAATCCTGCAGGTCCTTGACCAATAACCTCCACACATTATAACGTCAGATTAACTCTTGCAGATCTTGGTAAAAACCTTTCACTACCCAAATTGTCTGTCACTTTAAGTACTACTCACACAATATTTATTCTAATTCATCAGGTAGAGTTCCCTTTCCCTGGGGATACACTCAAATGTCTTATTTCTCCCAAAATAAACATTCTACCCCTCCCTCTACAAGATTATAGACCCATCCATTTGCAAGAAAGTCTTCTCAAGGTCTATACCAGCTTTCTTCCTATAAACAATAGGACTTTGGTCTCTTTTTTAAAATAATTTTTTAATTTTTTAATTTCAGCCAACATACATTATATTAGTTTCAGGTGTACAACATAGTGGTTAGACATTTATATAACTTAAGAAGTAATCACCCTGATAAATCTAGTATCCATCTGACACCACAAATATTATTGACTATAACTTCTATGTTATACTTTATATCCCCATGATTATTTTGTAACTACCAATTTGTAATTCTTAATTCTTCCTATTTTTTACCCATCACCCCAACCTCCTTCCCATCTGGCAAGTATCAACATGTTGTCTACATCTGTGAGTTTGATTCTGTTTTGTTTGTTGGCTAATTTTGTTTTTTAGCTTCCACATACACGTGAAATCATATGGCATTTTTTTCCTTCTCTATCTGACTTATTTCACTCAGCATAATCCCTCTAGGTCAGCAATCTCCAACATTTTTTGGCACCAGGGACTGGTTTCTGGGAAGACAATCTTTCCACACAAGGAAGGGGAGGAGAGGGAGTTGAGCTCAGGCAAGCTTGGGGGTGGACAGGAGGTGGAGCTCAGGCTCTCACCTGCCACTCACCTGCTGAGAATGAGGCGGGTGAGGCAGAGAGCTGACAGAGCTCAATACCAGGTTTCTAACAGGCCACGGACAAACAATGGTCTGCAGCCAGGGGTTGGGAACCCCTGCTCTAGGCCTATCTATAATGTTTCAGATAGCAAGAATTTTATTTTTTTATGACTGAGTCATACTGCATTATATGAGGTCTGTCCAAAAAAAGTCCAGCCATTGTTAATACAACAAGAATGGTTTGAGTGACATCTATGTAACCCGGCAATCAAGGAGAGTGGACTGGAATGTGCATAGTGAACAATGACAACCTCACAGTACTAGTCAGTGCGGGTGCAGACACCACTGGGTGAGCATGCGTACTGTGTGGCAGTCACATTCAAAATGAACTGAGCATGACTTCTGTTCAGGATGGCAGTGTAGGCAGACATGACTCGCCTGTTTGCACCTTATCAAAATTACAACTAAAATATAGAGCAAACATCACTCAGAACCATCAGTCAAGTTGAATGGGAATCTGACAACTACGGAATTAAAGAAACCACATCCATCCAGACTGGTAAGAAGGGTACATATATGAAACAGACTGGTCCCTCACCCATGCATAGTGGATAAAAATCAAGGATATCTCAGGAGCAAGGAGTTCTACCCCTACACCAGGCCCCCCAGCCCAGGGTTCCAGTACCAGGAGGTTAAGTCCTCACAACTTCTGGCTGCAAAACACAGTGGGGATTGAGTCAATAGAAGAAACTTCTGGAGCCCCAAGTAGTTCCTCTTAAAGAACTAACACACATGGACTCACCTACTCAGACTTACTCCCTCTGAGCTCTGGCGTAGGGGTAGCAGCTTGAAAGGCACCAGTGGTATACAGAGATAAACGGAAGCGTCTGGCATCAAGGTGAGCAGAGGGCATTGTCCCTTTTCTATAACCATTCCCCACCAAGCGGGCAAGCTGGTACCATGTCTGAGACTCCATCAACATGGCTAACACTGTTCAACCCACCACAGAGATCCACAGAGGCTCTACCCCACCCAACTTACCAGCCCACCCAAGCTGCTTTTCCAGAAAGGGCTGCTCTTGGCTCACAGTTCACAACTTCCTAAATCCTATCAAACAAGCAACAGATGGTTTCACTGAGCCCCAGAACCAGCACTAGCAACAGCTAGATTCACAGCTTGGCTTCGCCTGGGAATCTCCAAGTCCAGCACAAGTAGCAGACATCTTCAGATTGCTTTATAGCTCAGACAGAGTGGCCCCGGGCAAAACATAGGTGGAAGCTGACCTTGGCGTATACCACCCAGGAAAGCCCAAGGCCTGCAAACCTAATGGAGAGCTACAAACAATATCAGAGAATCACCACCACCCTGCCCCTGCACTGCTGATCCTCCATAGAGGACTCAGTTAGAGGTACATGTTCACAGCCAATCCTTGCAGCTGACTGGCCTGGGTAAATCCTTCCCATTGATCTGCCAACAGCAACCAAGGCTCAACTACAAGAGGAGGATGAACTCAACCCACATGAAGAGCAAACCTCAGCTTTAGTGAAAGGGGAGGGTGCCACTAGACCCTATAGGACACCTACTATGTTAGGCCACACTACCAAGACACAGAGTCAAAGCAGCTCTGCCTAATACATAGAAACAAATACAGGGAGGCTGCCAAAACAAGGAGACAAAGAACCATGGCCCAAATAAAAGAACAAATCAAAACTCCAGTAAAAGAGCTAAACAAAACAGAGATAACCAATCCATCAGATGCAGAGTTAAAAATGCCAGTGATCAGGATGCTTAAAAAACTCATTGAGCCCCGGCTCTGTGGATTGAGTACTAGCCTGTGAACCAAAGGGTTGCCAGTTCAATTCCCAGTCAGGGCACATGCCTGGATTTCTGGCCAGGTCCCTGGTGGAGGGCGCACAAGAGGCAAGCACACATTGGTGTTTCTCTCTTTCTTTCTCCCTTCCCCTCTCTATAAAAATAAATAAATAAAATCTTTATTTAAAAAAACTCACTGAGTAGGACAACAAAATAAAAAATATCCAGGAATAAATGAAAGTTAAACTAAGTGAAATAAAGAAAAATCTACAGGGAGCCAATAGTTGAGGGGATGAAGCTGAGATTCAAATCAATGAATTGGAACATAAGGAAGAAATAAGCATTCAACCAGAACAGCAAGAAGAAAAAAGAATTTAAAAGAACATAGATAGTATAAGAAGCCTCTGGGATATCTCCAAATGAAACAACATCTGAATCATAAGGGTGCCAGAAGGAGAAGTGGAAGAGCAAGAAATCGAAAGCTTATTTGAACACTTCTGGCCAAAATGGAGGTGTAGATAGATATGCTTTGCTTCCTTGCACAACCAAAAGAAGGACAAAAACAAATTTCAAAATAAAAACAACCAGAACTGCCAGAAAAATCAAACTGTATGGAAGTCCAACAACCAAGGAGTTAAGGAAACATTCATCCAGACTGGTACAAGGGATGGAGACAGGCAGCCAGGGCAGAGAAGACAAAGTGACAGACCGGGCAGGCAAGGTGGCGACTGACAAACTGGGAGGCCCCACATTTGCGTGTGGACAAGGCAAGAGGAACAACCGGGGAGAGAGACAGACAACATAACACAGGGTTCCAGCACAGGAAACTAAAGCCTCAAAACCTCTGGCTGTAAAAACCTGTGGGGGTTGTGACAGAAGGAGAAACTCCCACCCTCACAGGAGAGTTTGTTAGAGAGACCCACAGGGTCCTAGAACATACACAAGCCCATGCACCCAGGTATCAGCACCAGACGGGTCTAATTTGTTTGTGGGTAGCAGGGGAAGTGACTAAAAGCTGGCCAAGAGCAGCCAAGAGCTGAGCAAGTGGCATTGCTCTCTCTCAGGCTCCTTCCCCACATACAGGGCCGCAATGCAGCAAAGTGGGTTGTCCCTGCCCTGTCAAATACATAAGGCACCACCACTGACAATGTAACAGGCGCGCTGAGATAAAGAAACATGGTCCAAATGAATGAATAGATCAAAACTACAGAAAAAGAACTAAACAACAAGGAAATAGCTAACCTATCAGATGCAGAGTTCAAAACACCGCTAATCAGGAAGCTCACAGAAATGATGGAGTACAGATGCAAAATAGAGGAAGAAGTGAAGGCTATGCAAAATGAAATAAAGAAAAATATACAGGGAACCAACAGTGAAGGGAAGGAAACCAGGAGTCAAAAAAAAATGATTTGGAACAGAAGGAAGAAATAAACATTCAACCAGAACAGAAAGAAGAAATAAGAATTCAGAAAAATGAGCAGAGGCTTAGTAACCTCCGGGACAACTTTAAATGTTCCAACATCCAACTCATAGCAGTGTCAGGAGGAGAACAAGAGCAAGAAATTGAAAACATTTGAAAAAATAATGAAGGAGAACTTCCCCAATCTGGTGAAGGAAATAGACTTCCAGGAAGTCCAGGAAGCTCACAGAGTTCCAAAGAAGTTGGACCCAAGGAGCATACACCAAGGCACATCACAATTACATTCCTCAAGATTAAAGATAAGGAGAGAATCTTAAAAGCAGCAAGGGAAAAGGAGACAGTTACCTACAAAGGAGTTCCCATAAGACTATCAGTTGATTTCTCAAAAGAAACCTTGCAGGCAAGAAGAGGCTGGAAAGAAGTATTTGAAGTCATGAAGGTCAAGGACCTACATCCAAGATTACTCTATCCAGCAAAGCTTACATTTAGAATGGAAGGGCAGATAAAGTGCTTCTTAGATAAAGTCATGTTAAGGGAGTTCATCATCTCCAAGCCCTTATTATATGACATGTTAAAGGTTCTTATCTAAGAAAAAGAAGATAAAAACTATAAACTTACAACAAATTCATAAGTATCAACAACTGAACTTGAAAAAAAACTAATCAAACACCTAGAACAGGAACAGAAACACACAAATGGAGATCACATGGAGGGTAATCAGCAGGGACGGGGAGGGGGAGGCATGGCGGACAACGTACAGGGAATAAGAAGCATAAATGGTAAGTACAAAATAGATGGGGGGGAGTTAAGAATAGTATATAGGAAATGGAGAAGCCAAGAACTTAGATGTATGACCTATGGACATGAACTAAGTGGGGGCAGTGAATGAAAGTGGAAGGGAGGGTGCAGGGTGGATGAGGATAAAGGGGAGAAAAAATGGGACAACTGTAATAACATAATCAATAAAATATACTTTATAAAATAAGAAAACTTATTTGAAAAAATAATGAAAGAAAACATCCCTAATTTGGTGAAGGAAATGGATATACAAGTCCAGGAAACACAGAGAGTCCCAAACAAATTGGACACAAAGAGACCCACAACAAGATACATCTTAATTAAAATGCCAACGGTTAAAGATAAAGAGAGAATCTTAAAAGCAGCAAGAGAAATGCAGAGAGTTACCTATAAAGGAGTTCCCATAAGACTATCAGCTGATTTCTCAACAGAAATTTTGCAAGAAAGAAGGAACTGGCAAGAAGTATTCAAAGTGATGAAAAGCAAGGACCTAAAACCTAGATTACTCTATCCAGGAAAGCTATCATTTAGAATGGAAGGGCAGATAAAGTGCTTCCCAGATAAGGTAAAGCTAAAGGAGTTCATTATCACCAAGCCATTATTACATGAAATGTTAAAGGAACTTATTTAAGAAAAAGATCAAAATGATGAACATTAAAATGGCAACAAATTCACAACTATCAACAACTGAATCAAAAAAAAAAGCAAACAACTAGAACAGGAACAGGATCATAGTAGATACAGAGATTATTTGGAGGGTTATCAGCTGGGAGGAGAAGGAGGGAGAATGGGGGAAAAGGTGCAGGGATCAAGAAGCATATATGGTAGGTACAAAATAGGGGGAAGTTAAGAAAGGTATAGAAAATGGAAAGGCCAGACAACTTACATGCACAACCCATGGACATGAACTAAGGCAGAGATTGCTGGAGGAAATGGGGTACTGGGTGGAGGCGGGCAAAAGAGGAAAATTGGGACAACTGTGATAGCATAATCAATAAAATATATATATTTTTAAAAAGAAATATTTTCCACCTCTGTGGCAACAGAGTTGAAGTTGTTACACATTCTGGAGTCAGAGAAAAATGCTGCAGTGAATTCAGGTAAATTGGAGTATATATATCAGTATTATTCGCTGTTACTTTCAAAAGCACTTCAACACTTTGAAAAATAATCTATTCCATGATTTCACAGCTAATTGGCTCTCTGTGTGTTGCACCTTACCTGGGGAAATTTATCCCTTTACATATGTTGTGAGTTAAAATATTAGGCTCTATTCCATAAGGTAACTTTTTTAAGTTGATGGATTATTTAAAGAAAACTGCCTTGTCATATTTTTTTACTTGATTCCTACTTACATTACAAACACGTTCATTGAATCTAAAGAAACTAGATTCTCATTTCAAAGCTAGTTATTCTGTGGATACTACCAACCTACTGTTTCTTCATTACCCATAATTAGTTGCATTGTAAACTCAAATCTGTTTAGTTCTAATTAGCTTCATAAATGAAACAGTCCATTGTTACAGGTTGTATTGTTATGCTAATAAAGAACACCTGGAATGGATAATTAGTTCTTCCAACATAATTAACTTGGACTACAAGCTGTCATTAATAATTATTTCAGCACTTTCAAGGGAGAATCCTGAGATTAAGATCTTAACAGACTGGACAAAATATAAAATAATATAATGTACTTTTTGTTTTACTTGTTGCAATACCTTCTCCAACAGGGTGTGTGTCTCTGTGTGTGAGCATGTGTATGTGTGTGTAAATGCAAATATGTAGTCACATAACATCCACATATTTATCCACATATTTACATATCCATGTAACATAAATGTATGTATAAACACACACATTCTACATACTTTATTTACTTCAGCCACTATCTTTATGGAAACCAAACTAGGACAGAAAGCAGACGTTTACTTGCACATTTAATAAAGAGTTATTTAGAAACAGCCTAAACCAACAAAGAGGCGTTTTTCCCATAACCTTGTGAAGAACAGAATTTTTTCCTTTCTGAGAATGAGCTTCCTTGGAGACACAGACTTCCTTTCTGGGTAAATTTTGGCCACTACAAGTCCACGGAGGGAAAGCTTACATTATAATGTTAAGTGGAAAATGCAGGGTACAAAGCTACATCAACAGCACAAGCCCAGCTATATAAACATGTTGAAAAAATGAGAAAGAAATGTGCCAAAATGATAACAGTGCTTGTTTCTGGGTAAGTTTTTCTTCTTTCCACACTTATAGTTTCCAAGTCCTTATATAACAATTTGTACTAATTTTATAGTTGGAAAAACTCAACTAAAAAAAATCCATGGAAATCTTGATTATAGAGAAACTCACTAAAAGGCCACATTGACCAGGCAGCAAATGCCAAGGTTATTGCAAGGAACCATTTTTACCTCAGGATGGAAAATTGAAAATTGAATTTGTTTTGCAAGGCTTTGGTTTGGGAAATTTCAGCTGTGGAATCTGAAATCCAATTTGAAAGATAAGCAGAAAGAATAAGTGGGCTTTGAGCTACTGCAAAAGGTACTTTTTGGCAAAGATGATGCTACATTTCAGACTGGTGAAAATTTTTGCTATTTATAAAGACCTTTCACAGCATAAGGTACTCTAATGAGCCTTAGTGTGAGACCCAAAAAACCCCAGTATGGGTCCTGCCTCCATCTGTGGGAGGCTATGATCAACTTCAAGGCATTTTGTAAACTGGAAAAAAAAAATGTTCTAAAAATGTCATTTTAAGGGATCTTGTGATATAGGCAGGGAAGGTGCACTGACTTTATTTTAGAAACAAGAAAAATAGTCACACAGAAACTTCCGTAATTGTAGCATTAATTGTAGTAGGAAAAAAAACCTTAAAGCAACCTAAATATTCCTCATTAAGATAATGAGTAAAGAGCTTATGAAAATGATACAAACTAGACTTACACAAATCAACAAGGATGAACCTCATAAACATAATTCTGAAGCAAAATAGTGAACTTATAGCATAGCACACAGTGTTATGTTTTAAAACACCCAAGCAATATTCTATCCATCATTTTTAGTAAAAATATAAAGATACCCATGGGAACGTAAGCACCAGTTCAAGATTACCTGTGTGGGAAAAGGCAGAGAAAGTAATGCAGTCGGGATTTAATGTTTTATCCGTTATGCTGAAAAGTGAACATACTAATGTTCACTGTATTCTTCTCTATACCCTCTCTATATGTGAAATATTTCATACTATAATTATTATTGATTACTTACTGTGTGTCTAGCATTATGCAGTGTTCTAAACTCCTAAAAGGAAGGCCTTGCTATCACACTGCAGCAGATGAAGAGCCCAGCTCAGCCCTGGCTGGTGTGGTTCAGTGGATTCAGCACCGGCCTGCAAACCAAAGGGTCACTGGTTCAATTCCCGGTCAGAGAACATGCCTGGGTTGTGGGCCAGGTACCCAGTAGGGGGCACGCGAGAGGCAACCACATGTTGATGTTTCTCTCCCCTTCTTTCTCCCTCCCTTCCCCTCTCTAAAAGTAAATAAATAAAATACTTTTTAAAAAAGACTATAAGACACATGGACAAAAGCTGGGGGGGGGGTGGAAATAGGAGGGAGCTGGGGAGGGCTGGGGCGGTGGGCTGGGATGGGAGTAGAAGACAGAAAACTGTACAAGAACTACAATTAAAATTTTTAAAAATGGGGACAAAAACTATAAAAAAAAGATGCCAGCTCAGTCCCCTTCCATCATATGCCCAACTAACATGCAGCAGAGGAAGGCCTAGAATTTGTCTCCATCCTATAACACTGCCCTCCAGGATCTTACACACCAAGGACTCAGTGACCCAGAGACTAGGAGAAGAAGCATTAGAATCAAGCTGCTACCGGTTCTTAAAGCACACATCAACTCTGGTTTTCCCTCCCCAAGCATAGGCACTCTCTCTGTTGGAAATACTATCTTAGGAGTTGTGGCTGTCTTTCCCAGTTAATGAACTTTGGCCTTCTCAATGAAGAAAGAAAACATCGATGCCCCAGTATCCTTTTCACACCCAAGTGACCATCCCCAAAGAACACAGAGTACAGCTGGGTCTCTTCAGGAAGTGAATGCTTCTGCGTGATAGTTATAGCCCTCTCTCTTCTCGGTCAGGACTTTTTTCACACGGCTGCCTGTCTGTGGTTTTACTGTTTGCTGTTGTCTAAATGGAAGGAATGAATAACTGACATTGAGTTGGGAATATGTGGACTGTGACACAAATCCCGAGTTCCAAATCTAGTTCAAGGTCTCCGCCTTGACTTTATTGTACTTCCAAAGACAACACAGTGGAATGAGCTGTCATCACAAAGCCATGCTTTCCAGAGGTTTGGAAAATTCTTATTTTTCCTCATCAATGGACACTGCTTTGCACCAGCAATAGGCTGCCAATTAGAAGACACAGAGAGTGGAGTCTGTATTTTACTGTTCCTACAATACTACTGCCTAGGGGGAATGTGGTGTGGAGAAAAGGACTCTGTCCTGGGAACAGGGCAGCCTGGGTTCTGGTTCTGGTGACGCATTCTAACCACATCTGCCTCCATTCCTTCACTGCTGAAATGACAGGGCTGGGGCAAGAGAACTGCAGAGGTCTTCAGGTTCCATTTACATGGAATGATATACATACAACGTATACAGAATAAAGAAATATTTAAATGATAAAAGTATCATAAACAATACATTATTTAATAGAGGCAAGATCCTTTAACCATTAGTAACTTAAATCAGTAATGATTAAAGTAAATAATTGTATAATCAAGTTAAACAATAAAATATTTAATATTATTTAGTGAGAGCAGGGAGATTATATATGTTTTATTACTGGAACTCTTAGTAAAATATTTAGTGATGAAGCAAGTGGATGCTCTGGTTCTAGGCTCAGTTAATTTCAGTATTTGACTTTAATATCTGTCACACCTGGAAAAAAATACCTCACAAAATTTATTAAGTCAAATGGAAGATGTGTGTTATTGGCTATAATATTGAATCATCAAAGTCAATTTTTAATTTTATACATTAATCTTGAAAATACCTTTTTTGAGATTTTCCTAGTAAATTTGCACCTTTTTTCAATTTAATATTTTTTATTTTTCAATTCAATTTGATATACAATATTATATTAGTTTGAAGTATACAACACAGTGATTAGACATTTGTAAAACTTATAACGTGATCACCCCAATGAATCTAGTGCCCATCTGACACCATACATAGTAATTACAATATTATTAACTACATTCCCTATGCTGTACTTTACATCCCCATGATTATGTCATGACTACCAATCTGTAGTTCTTAATTCTTCCCCTTTTTTCATCCATGACCCAAATTCCTCTCCCATTTGGGAAACATCAAAATGTTTTCTGTGTCTATAAGTTTGTTTCTGTTTGGTTTATAGGTTTATTCTGTTTTTTAGCTTCCACATGAAAGTGAAATCATGTGGCATTTGTCTTTCCCTGTCTTACTTATTTTACTTAGCATAATACCTCTAGGTCCATCACTGTTGTTGCAGATGATAAGATTTCATTTTTATGGCTGAGTAATATTCCATTGTCTCTTTACCCATTTGTTTATGTTGCTTCCATATTTGGCTATTGTAAATAATGCTGCAATGAGCATATGGATACATGTGTCTTTTTCAATTACTGTTTTAGGTTTCTTCAGATAAATATCCAGAAATGGAATTTCTAGGTCCTTCTTTATCTCTTGCTATAGCCTATATTTTAAAGTCTATTTTGTCTGGTATAAGTATTGCTACCTCAGCTTTTTTTTTTTTTAATTTCTGTTTTTTATTAAGTATCTTTTCCATCCCTTTACTCACAGTCTGTGTGTGTCTTTCAATTTGAAATGAGTCTCTTGTTGGGAGTAAATGTAAGAGTCTTGTTCTCTTATCCATTCATTCATCCTATGTCTTTTGATTAGAGCATTTAATCCATTTATATTTAAAGTAATTATTGGTAAATATGTAGTTATTGGCATTTTACTATTCAGATTGTTTTATCTTTTTCTTCTTCTTACAGAAGTTCCTTTAACATTTCTTTTAATACTGGCTTGGTGGTGATAAACTCCTGTAGCTCTTTCATATTTGGAAAGTTCTTTATCTCTGCAATTCTAAATGACAGCCTTGCTGAGTAGATTAGTCTTGATTGTAGGTCCTCATTTTCCATCACTTTGAGTAGTTCATGTAAATTCCTCCTGGCCTGAAATATTTCTGTTGAGAAATCAGCTAACAGTCTTAAGGGAGCCCCCTAGTAGGTAACTGACTGCTTTTCTCTTGCTGCTTTCTAGATTCTCTCTTTCTCTTTAACCTTTGTCATTTGAATTATGATGTGTTGGTGTGGGCCTCTTTGGATTCATCTTGTCTGGGACTGGTGCACTTTCTGGGCTCGTGTGTCTATTTCTTTCACCAGGTTAAGAAAGTTCTCTGTCATTATTTCTTCAAATAGGTTTTTGATTCCTTGTTCTCCCTCTCTTCTCCTAAGTTTCCCTATGATGTGGATGTTGGTTTACTTGACATTGTCCCAGAGGCTCCTTAAAATATCCTCATGTTTTTGGATTATTTTTTTTCCTTTTGCTCTTCTAATTGGGTGTTTTATACTACCTTATCTTCTAAATCACTAATTCAATCCTCTGCTTCACCTACTATTATTGATTCCTTGCATTGTATTCATTTTAGTTATTGTACTCTTCATTTTGACTTGTTCTTTTTTGTTTTCTATCTCAATTTTTATGTTTTCTAGCTCTTTATTGAAGATCTCACTGAGGTCACTGAGCATTCCAATAACCAGTGTTTTGAACTTTGTATCTAATAGTTTGCTTATCCCCATTTTGTTTAGTTCTTTTTCTGGACTTCCATTCTATTCTTTCATTTGGGACATGTTTCTTTTTCCCTTAATTTTGGTTGCTTCCCTGTGTTTGTTTAAATGTATTATGTAGAGCTGCTACATCTTCCAGTCTTGGTAGAATGGCCTAGTGTTGTAGAATGGTCCTGTGGGGCCCAGGGGCGCAGTCTTCTTGTTTACCTGACCTGCTACTCCAGGTGTGTCCCTTATGTGAATTACATGTGCTCTCCTACTGTAGTGGAGTCTTGATTGCTATTGGACATCAGTAGGAGAGATTAACCCTTACAATGATTGGTGGTGAGGACTAGCTATAACTGCAGTGGAGGAGCTATTGTGCCAGGTCTACCCAATGGAGCAGGATTTGCTTCAGTGGAATTCTGGTGTCTGCTGAGTCTGCCTTTTGGGTATGTTTCTTGTGGAGGAGGTTGGGTGAGGCTCTGGTGTTATCTGAAGTTAGAAACCAGGTGTGTTGGTTATGGGGCCTCTTGGGAAAGGCTCTGATACAGGACAAGTAACATAGGAGTTACTGCCTATGCCCTGCTCAGGATCACTTGGTACATGCTGCAAAGTGATCTGCAGATGACTGCCACCTGTGTTGGACTAGGATGTGCCAGGGAGAGGCTAAGCTGCAAATTGAGGCTGGCTGCTGCTAGTGCCAGACTTGAGGCTGCTTAACAAGAGATATGGGGCATGCTGTGGCCAGATACTGCTTATTTGGGGTTTGTGAACTTTTGAGATGTTTCAGGAAAGTCCTCAGCATGAGCCAAGACAGACCATTTGTATGGAAAAGCCACTGGGAGTGGCTTAGACAGGAATGCAAAATGGGTGGGACAGGGTCTCAGAGAATCACCAAGGTGGGCAAACTGTTAGCCAGAGACTTAGGGTACTGTGCCCACATGTACCTACAGTGGCAGGGTTCAGCAAAGGAACAATGGCCTCTGCCAGTACTTCTGTCTGGGGGAAAGTTGCCCCTCCAGGTCTCACCCTGAAGCCAGACAAGTCAGTTCCTCCTCATACATCCCTGGTGCCTTCCAAACTGCTGTCCCAGTGCTCGAGCTCAGAGCAAGTGAGTCTGTCAGTGGGTAAGTCCATGTGCAGGCCCCTTAAGAGGAATGCCTGGGAGTCCAGAAGCCCTCCATCTCATTCAGCCACAATCTCGCTGGCTTTCACAGCCAGAGAGTATGGGGGCCTCTCTTCTCATCACTAGTCCTAGCCTGGAAGCCTGGTGTGGGGCTGGGCCCCCTTGCTCCTCAGGGGGACCTCTGCTGCAAAGATATCCCTCCTGATTTTAAGCCACCACACGTCTCCACCCCCTACCAGTCTAGATATGGCTTCTTCTTTATATACTTAGTTGTAGAGCTTCTGTTCAGCTAGACTTCAGAAAGTTCTCAATGATGGCCATGGTGTAGTTTAGTTCTAATGTGATGAGGTCATGGGAGCAGGCAAGTACACGTTTACCTACACTGCCATCTTGATCTGAAGCCCTCAAATTTTCATCTTCTTGAAGTTGTCTCCAAACTCATTGGAAAATGGTATAATATGTATTTTTAACAAATGGGCTCAACACTTTCTGAAGTTCATCATTTAAAAGATTAGCATATAAGTTAGAAACTTTTGTTTCCAAATTTAAGTGTGCAGCTGTGAAAATTTTTAATCAGTAATAATTGTTACATTAATTTCAGTCACAAAATTACTTAATGATGAGTAAGAACTCAATTATTTTTTCAAAATGCTCTCTCTGTCACATGAGTTTCTTTTGCAAAGCAGCTGCTTTTCATTATTTTAAAACAACTTAACTCAAAGGGACAGATTAATCATATTTCATTTTTCCTGAATCTCCTACAGAGTATACCTGATAGTCACTTATCTTTACAAGAAAAGAAGAAAAAAAGCAAACTTTGAGCGCTTGCCTGCTTTATGACAGAAAAATGCTTAGTATCTTCAAGATTAGTTTTTAATCTTAAGTTTTTCTTTCATTACACTTAAATGTTTTGTAAATAATATTAATCGTGCTAGGGATGTGCTGCAGCACAAGAAATTGTAACTGGGCACCACATGCCAAAAGTAAGGAAACGTGAGGACACTGCGCTCAACACCACTGTGTGGGGGTCTCCCTCCCCCCATAACTGTTCTCTGGTCTACAGATCATCGTCAGTACATACTTCAGACTTATTTCTTATGTTCCACATAGAAATCTTTTTCCAAGAACCTAAAAATCTCTTTAGAGAGCTCAGCACTAGATTGTGACTAACTTAAAACAGAGACCATGTTTTCTTCTCCTTTGTACTACCTCTGCTGCGAACCCCTAAGGAAGGATTTGCAACATAGTAGGTACTTTAGGAAGACTTACCATGTAAAGATTGTTAAGCCTTTGCTCAAAAGGCTTTAATGTTTTTTAAGCCTTTACTTTGGATGGTGTGGCTATTAACACCTGGCAACAAAGAGAAAATGTACTCCACATGTTTTAAATGAAGAACGTTTAATGAAAGGACCTATCACAGAAGTGAAGGCAGGGTTTAGGAAACAGGGGTGGTGAGGCACCCAGAGAGTAGTGAGGGTGAGAAACTGCTGTCTCTTGTAGGATCTTGGTGAGCTAAACTTGTTATTGGAAAGAGGCCTAGCAGGAGTTGTTGCTGCAGAGGGACCCAGTTGCTTCCAGGGATGCAATGTGAAAACAGAGAGGAAGAGAATACGCCTAGCCTACGTTCCTACCCTTCTGGCTGCCATCTGTTGACCAAACCACTTAGAAGGAAGCCAGCAGGTGAACAAGGGGGAGGCAGTCTGAAAGGGTCAGACTCCTGGGCACAGGCAGGAGAGAAAGAGGGAGGAGGAGGCAAGTGGGGTAAGTGGAAAGCAACCACCCTGGTGAGAGGTCCAATCCTTTAATATAGCTTGAAGTCTTAATTAAGACAAGCTCACCCTTGTCTATACCAAAGATAGCATCTTTCTCCTCCTGAAGGGAAGAAAGGGAATCCTCTCACTACTAACTCAGAGAATTTCCATCAAACCATTCATTTCCTATGCCTACTGTGAATTATTCATGCACCAACCTATTTTATCTGTGGAACCTGATAATATAAACATTATAATGCTTTGGACTTTTTTTTGAAAATCTCGATTTTTCCATATTTGAATTTTACCTATTCTATCAAAAGCTACTTTTTCAGATTAGTTTGCAAAGGTTAAAACATGAGTAGTTTGTAATGACATTGAAATCCTATCAAGCGCTGCAATATTTTCAGCTCAATACCACAAACACTGAGCAGTCGACTACCTGTAAGGCATCATGGGGAATTCAAAGATGAATTACAGACGGCTTCTGTCCCTTCCCCCCCAGGGAGAGTGCACCACCACCTGAAGATGGACAGTGACAAATGTTCTCATAAAGATTCATTTTGTTGGGGTTTGGAGATGGCCTCAAGGAAGTGGAATTTATTAGAATCTGGAAAGGTAAGTAGAACTTTGACAAGTGCAGTTTTGAGAGGATAGAAAGTTGGAGGGGTACTTCAAATGAAGGAGAAATAATTTTAGATGACCTACTTTCTCAACCAAAGACTTGAATAGTCATTGACTTTAACAAAGACTCTCACAGAAAAAAATGATGACAAACATTAACCTTTAAGAAATTTAAAATGTAATATCTAGATTAAATTAATAAATATCTCCCGCACCAGACCCACAACTCACCTCAGAGCCTCTCATCTAAAAAATTCTGAGAGTCAAAGGCCTGTAAGGCCTGTGTTCAAGATACAGTTCTGAACTGGCTGAAACTTCTTCAAACTCTCCAGACAGGCTTACTGAATCCTGTACAAAATGAGGAGACTGGGCAATTTCCTTTCAGTTTCAGCTCTAGCTCAGCACTGCTTTAGAGGGCAAAACTGGAAAAATGGAAATAACTGAATTTTCCTTGATGGTTGTCAATCTTGTCATAATCGGTGGGAGAGTAAAAATCATTTAAGCCAAAAGGAGCTATTATGAGGATGGAGCCTCTTTTAATTTCATTTTAAGGTTTTATTCTAAAGATACTATCAAATGGGATGCTAAATGCAATAACAGTGAACATGTGATTTCTTAAATGCCTCTGGAATCTTCCAGATTCTGGCCTTACCACCAGCAACCTGGCATTAACTGGGTACAGCCCCATCTGAATGGTAACACTTATTATAATAACTCATAGAGTATAGTAATAACTCACTATAAATCAGTCACTGTTCTATGTGTTTTACATATAATAACCCATTTAATCACCCATTGAACAGATGAGGAAACTGAGACACAGAGATGTTAAGGAACCTGCCTAAGTCACACAACTACTAGGATACTAGGATTGCTAGATAAAATACAGGATGCCCAGCTGAATTTTAGTTTCAGACAAATAACAATTAATGTTTAGTGTAAGGATGACCCATGAAATATTTGGGACATATTTATAATAAAAAGTATTTATTACTTATTTGAAATTCAAATTTAACTGGGTGTCTCATATTTTTACAAGATATTCTACATTTTGCTAAGCATAGCAACATTGACAGCTAATAATGCAGAAGCTTCAAGGACAATTGAATAATAGTGTATCAAAAACTTGGGCTTGGAGTTTCCGAGCCCAAGAACTACTACTAGTTTTATGGCATCGCTTCCTTCTTGCCTATAATAATGACACTAAATTTATTGAGCACTTTTTTAAAGCTCTATTATAAACACTTAAACAGATGATCTCATTTAATCCTCGCATGTATTCTACTATTATTAGGCCATTTTACAGATGAGAAAGCTCATAGAGACATGTTATTCAACATGCCTAGATCCATGAAATTGGTAAGCAATGGAGCCTGACTAAAACTAGGTGTGTGGAGGTGCAGCGTCCAGACAGGAACAACTCTGGCCACCTTGCTAATGCCGACTCGTCTGCCCCGCACCGTGTTGGAATCATAGTATGTCCAAAGATCTGTCCTTCAGAGTTTTCCAAAGATAACTAAACGTTTAATGTTAGGCCTCTTTAATTCAGCCAGAAGCGTCTACTAAGAGGACTCCTTGGAACCAGGGAAGTCAGCGCATTCTCTGACGTCCCTACAGGGTCTGGCATTGTTCTCAGAATACAATAAGAGTGCAATGCATGTTTGTACAGTGCAACCAAATATTACCCTTCTCAGTATGCATAATGCATCAAAGTGTCAGTTTTATTTTCGGTCAACAGCTACCAAGCTTTTGACTTTCAAGGTCCAAATTACCTTCTCGGAAAATTTTTGGGAGAAGAGAATTGAAACTAGCACCAAAAAGTGGACTGGAAAATCCTTTCAAAAGCCCTCATTTGGTTTCCACATTGCTGAGTTTACTAAATTTAAATAGCAATCTAAGTGACGTTATTCAACTTCAACTCCGAAACTACTTAGATTGCAGGAGCTTTATTTCCAATTTTTTTTTTTAGATTTTATTTATTTATTTTTAGAGAGGAGAAGGGAGGGAGAAAGAGAAGGAGAGAAACATCAATGTGTGGTTGCCTCTCCCATGACCCCTGCTGGGGACCTGGCTGGCAACCCAGGCATGTGCCCTAGACTGGTAATTGAACCAGGGACCCTTTGGCTCTCAGGCTGGCACTCAATCCACTGAGCCACACCAGCCAGGGCTTATTCCCAATGACTAAACAACTGTTTTGTTATGGACTGAATGTTTTGTGTCTCCCTCTCAAAAGTCATATGTTGAAGCCCTAACTCCCAATGTCATGGTATTTGGAGGTAAGACCTTCTGGAGGTAATTAGGTTTAGATGAGGTCATGAAGGTAGAGTCCCCTGATAGGACTAGTATCCTTATAAAAATAAAAAAGACCACAGCATGCATATTTTCTCCACCCTCTCTCTCCCTTTCTCTCTCTCTCTTTCCCTCCACCCCTCCCTCTTGCCACTAACCCCCACCGTGTGAAGACACAGGGAGAAGGCAGTCATTACAAGCCAGAAAGAGAGTTCTCACCAAGAACCAAATCTTCCACCCTGTTAACAGTATTTTCTTATAGCAGCTTAATTATCTGAGCTCCTCCTCTAAGACCGCCTTTGTAGGACTGCCTCTGCTTTCCCAGAGATTAAAATCACAAATGGAGGTCTCTAAGATCCCTCTCCAATGACTGGTCAGAGCCATCATTAAATATTTTGAAAATCACCCATATATTCAATGCATTAGCCAACTTAATTCTTTCATTATTCTTACATTATTGGAGAGGAGACTAAGGCTCAAAGAGGTGGGAGACTTGACCAAGGTTACAGCTCATTACGTGGCTGAGCACAGACAGATACTATCTGACTCCAGGCTGAGCTCCTGGTGCCCCCAGAAGGGCAGCTCCTATGGCTGGAGACTGCAGGACCTGAATAGCCACACTAAGTAAATCAACAGAGGAAATACGATTTCCAGAAACTTCCTGCTTTAATGAGTCAGAGAAATCACTGAACTTTGTTAAGAACATCAGGCCCTTTAGTCCACAAACCACACTGAATGCTAAGCCTGCCGGTGAGTCCTCACTCCTGAAGTTTATGCAGAGAGTAACATTTCTTTTGGTGGTGACATTTAGAGTAGGCCGTTACATCTTCATCTAGCAGAAAAACCCAAATGGTTTTCTTCCATTCGTAAATTTAACTGAGCTCATCCCAGATGATACGGATATTTGCCTCTAGCTTTCAAAACAAAAGTAAATGGCAATACCATCTGTTACAGGCGGCTATGTGAAAAGGTCACCAGCCTCTCCCATTGTGTCTTTACTCCAAGTTAAGAGTTAACAAAACAAAAAGATGTTTACTTAGTATAACTCTTTAGTTTCCTCTAGTGGTAAAGGAGGGTCAGAAAACAAGACTCAATTTGGTCGCCATAAGGTATGACTAAGAATTTGATGGAGAAGTTAGAAAAAGAACAACAAAAGCTGAAGGAAAACAAAAAGGACTTAACAGAGAAAAAGCAGAAATCCTGTGGGAGTCGGGGTGGGATGGGTGAAGAGGGGCAAAGGGGGAAAAATTGGGACAACTATAACAAAATAACAATTTTTTGATCTTTAAAAAAAACAGAAATCAAGGAATTCAAAAGCTAGACTGACAAATAAGTCCAACAGCAGCTTCTATAAGGAAAATGTGCAGGTGGACAAATATGTAGACAAACCTTCTTCATTTTTTGATAGGTTAATATGGAAAACACTTGATAGCTCACATGAGCATTTCAAAGGACTCCAAAAGGCACTTGAGAAAATGTGGCATTAATTCCTGCCTTTTTTAGACACATAATAATATATATGCATAATATACACATAAAGAAATATTCAGAAAGCTATTCAGGATGCTCATCAAATGTTAATGGTATTTATCACTGAGTGACAGAATTTGAAGCAATTTTTCTTTCTTCTTTATACTTCTGTATATTTCTTGAATTGTTTACAACAAGCATTTATCACTTTTAAAGTCAGAATAAAAATTCTAAAGCCAATTTTATTTTTCTAACTGCCCTGAACATTATTTAATGTGAAACATAATTCATTAAAACAAATCAGTCATATTTGCTTTGTAACAAAATAAGCATCATGTATTTTGTATCACAATGGACACTGAAATCACAGATCTCCTGAAATTATATACTACTCTCCTGCCAGGTTATGCCCCAACAAATGGGGTGGGGGGTGGGCGAGCAGTAGTTCCCCAGTGAGTGAGTGAGTCCAGTGGTATGAGAGAGCCAATTCCCAGGTCACCTCACCGAACAGGCTGGGCTGCTAGAGCTCAGGGTGGCACCTCACTTTAATGTCACCACATCCTTGCATCTAAAACAATGCTAATGATTTACTACTAATTTTATATAAAACAACTCCAACCGAACTGAAGACCAGTAGATGAACTTGAGGTAGTCTAAATAAACGAGTTTTAAATTAACAAGCACACATGGGAGAAACATTCCATCTCAAGATTTTAAATATATCTTTCTAGTCATTAATGGAAAGTGCCTGAGGCCGACATCTGTAAATTTGTATGCATAAACCCCTTTTTGGTGTGAGGTCATGAGAATGGGCATGTGACCCAAATCTGACCACGCCCACTCCAGGAGTTGGTCTGAGAGGTGGGCATATATGCAACAGGACCCACCAGTATCCCACCATGAGACCAAAAGCGTGGAGACTGGAAGACTCTAAGATCACCGGCTTTAAGGACCGTGTATGCCAATAGCTGTTGGGGCCCATCCTGCCACCACTTTCAGAACCAAGTGCCTGAGAACGAAGCCAAGGAAAACAGGTAAAACTGAGAAATACAGAGAGACAGGGTCCCAATTATCTCGATGATATTGTTTTAACCCCTAAATACCATGCTACCAGTTTGAGTTGTAATTCACTCATTTGCAACTGATAGTGCTCAATAGATATTAGCTCTTAATATACCAATTCCCAAGTGTTCCACCGAATTCAGACTGAGAAAATATCCATATAACACTAAATTCTGCTTCCCATTGGGAAGTAGGGACTATATCTCTTCATTGTTATAATCTTGGTCCCTATCAAAATATGCGTATTGAGAATAAATAAATGAATGGATAATATAAACATGCTAAAAAAATCCTTAGTCTATTTGAAGAAATATGACAATGCATTCTTTAATGAAGTGATTGAACTTATAAAAGCAATAATGATAATTTCTTCAGGATACAGCATAGGTAAAGAAATAAAAAAAATTCTGTGAAACTGAGTAGAAGCAGTGGAGTGGGTTCCCAGAACCTTAACTTTTCTAGAGTTTTGATGTTGAGTCTCCATTTTTTCCTGAGCCTGTTAAAAGACAGCTGTGCTTATATTCAAAACTCCCTTGATTAGCACGGGGCATGTGTGAGAATGACCACCACATTTGAATTGGCTGGGTCCATAGAAATGTGTATCTGTTTTTTCAGACCAACCTGCGGTCACACAGGCCTGGGATGTAGGTCCAGAGATGGTGTTAGTAGATAAGGTGGACAGAGCCATATCTGTTGGACCCAGGAATCTGGGGGAGAAAGTTAGCACAGCTTGTGGCCAAAGTGAAGAGAAGAATGCTAGAAGGTCCCCACATTAAAGAAACTAGAAGCAAAGTTTAAATTAGAGGCAGAAGCTATGTTCAGGTGAGAATTTAAGGTTGGGGAGAGGTGGGATTAGGATCCAAGGTTCCGATGAAGACAGAGGAAGCACCGTTAGAAGTAAATTCTGACCGGGAGGCTTGACAAAATTCTCTGGTCTCATTTCAGGCATTGCAAACTGGCAGTCCTTGAGCTGAATTCAGCCCACTGAAATATGTTGTTTGGTCTTCATTCTTCCTTTAAAACTTTTTTAGACCTTTGCATTTGAATGTCATAAGCTGGGAATGATACTGGCTGCAGCAGGTACTGTTCTAAGCTCTTGGTGTATTTGAATCTGTTAAATCCTCGTAAGAACATTTGTTGAATGCTTACAATATGCCAAGCACTATTCCAAGCACTTTATGTGTGTTAGCTCATGAATGCTTTCGGCACTCCTATACCCATATTCCCTATGAGGAAATACAGGCACAGAGAATTGAGTAATTTGCCTAGGCTCACACAGCTAGTAAATAGTGGAGCCAGGATTTAGATGCAAGTATTAGCCCAAAGCTGTAGTTACCTCCTCAGCCTTGTCTTATACTCAGCCAAATCCTCACTGATATTTCCTAGTGGGCCCTTGTCAGTATAGGGGTCTATGCCCCCGGTCTGCACAGTGGTATAGCTGGGTCACTGATGAGAATGGCCTGTCCTTCTGCCACAGGTCGAGCAGAACTCCCGCCGTGGTGCAGAACCCATAGTGCTGACTGCAGCTGCAGAGGCAGAGGCACGCCGTCGCTGCACATCTCACACCTCACAGTTCAAACAGGTCACCGCCTGCTCGACTCTCAGAACGCAGCAAGCCTCACACGGGCGGCAACAACAAAAACTAATAAACTGGACTTCGCCAAAAGTAATCTCTTTTGTGCATCAAAGAACACTATCAAGAGAGTGGAAAACACACAGAATGAGAGAAAAGATTTGCAAATTATTATATCTGATAAGGGATTAATATCAAGAATGTATAAGGACTTCCTATAATTCAACAACAAAAAAGAAAGAGCATTATCCAATAAATGGGCAAAGCACTTGAACAAACATTTCTCCAAAGATACATGAATGGTTTACAAGCACATGAGAAGATGATGCTCACCATCACTTTAGGGAAATGCCAATTAAAATCACAATTAGATATTACTTCACACCTATTAGGATGGCTATTATCAAAAAATGAAAAATAACAAGTATAGGCAAGGATGTGGAGAAGTTGAAACCCTTGGGCATTACTGTTGGGAATGTAAAATGGTTTGGTGATTCTGCAAAATGTTTAAATAGAATTTCCAGATGACCCAGCAATGTCACCTGTAGGTATGTACCAAAAAGAACCAAAAGCAGGGATTCAAACAGATACTTGTGGTCAATGTTTCTAGCAGCATTATTCACAATCACCAAAGATAGAAACAAGCCAAAATGTCTATCAAATATAAATAGATAAATAAAATGTGCTATCTACGTACAAAGGAGTATTACTCTGCCTTAAAAATGAATAAAATTCTGAAACATGTTACAACATGGATGAATGCTAAAAACATTGTGCTAAGTGAAATAAGCCAGACACGAAAGGACAAATACTGCATGATTTATAATAAAAAAAATTCATCCAGCTTCAAAGAGGCAATAAAATCTTACAGAAAATTTCTGCTCATTCAAAATTAAATAGTAAAGTTGGAAAGGGGTCAGGGAAACAGGGAGAAGAGAATCTATTCAGTTAGCCAGGGTGGGGTGGAAAGGCATTTAGACAACAAATGGTCAGAAAAAAATTGGTAAATTTTCAGAAGACCTGAAAAAAACTTAAAATAAATAAATAAATACAAGCTTGCCAACCCTTTCAGAAAGAATCAAATGCAATAATGTTTACCAACTAGAAATACATTGACAAAAACATGTACCAGGATACTTTTTAAAAGTCCAAATTCTCAGCTACCAAAAGAGTGGAGTAGTGAAGTTAAAATGTCCTCACCTTGGCCAGTGTGGCTCAGTTGTTTGGGTGTTGTCCCGCAGACTGAAAGGTCGTTGTCCAATTCCAGGTCAGGGCGGCCCCCGAGTTGCGGCCTGTGCAAAAGGCTGCCGATGAGGCACGTATGAAAGGCTACCAATCGATGTTTCTCACATGGATGTTTCTCTCGCTCTTTCTCCCTCCCTTCTTCTCTCTCTAAAGCTCTCTCCCTTCTTCTCTCTCTAAAAGCAACAAAAAATGTCCTCAGGTAAGGATAAAAAAAAAATGTCCCTGCTTCACATGGATCTGAATGCACAATAGAACCTAAAATCTTTAATTACAGCAAAAGCCGATCCAAAATATCTACAATGTCCTTGGAAGCTTCCAGTGCTTTCCAAAGGGCTAACACAAAAATTTAAAAATAGAAGTCTGCCATAAAATTATCCATTAGAGACTAGCATATTTTAAATAACGTGAACTGTGAATACAATTGCACAGCGAGGTCATGGAAATGTAAATTACTCTGCAGTGCTGACTCTTCAGTTGGAGTGTTTTGGATTCTCTCAAACCTTTACCTTGGCCCTCATTAGAGTAACTGCAGCAGGGAGTCATAACAACATAGGAATATTGGTTTATTAAGGAGAAGACTAGATTCAACCCTAGGATGTACCATTAAGCCACTGGGTGACATTGGACAACTCACTGAACCTCTCTAAACCCCAGTTTCCTTTGTGCGAAATAAAGAGATGGGACAAAGTAACCTCGGAAGTCTCTTCAGCACATTGTGAGTCACATTTTGTCCCATCTTTTCTTTTGATGACAAATTTTCGCTTTTTTTCCCCAAGTACATCAGTGTCTAAATTGAAAGTTGCCGAGTTTCATAAACCTCTCATAAAAATGTTATTCATGAAATCCCTCCAAACTTATTCTCTTCTTATCTCCTAGCTGCCTGCACACAAAGATGAGAGAAATCTCTCTGCACTCTCATTACTTGTACATGTTACTCCAGTCCATAAAATACTTGAGCCTCACTTTATTTCTTAAAAATTTCAAAATTCACTTGCACAAATACTGTGCATAATCTTACTTTATGACTACATCTTTTTCCAGAAAAAAAATGCATGCTTAAAAATGTTTCATTTTTTTCCTCCATTAAAACAGGAAGGTGACATATGTATAAAGAAGAATGCTAAATGAATGTAGATTTGAAACGATGATTTCCAGCCAACGCCTGCCCTTTCTCTCCTGGCCAAAGAGCCAATCACCAAAATACATTCCAGAGCTGTTGGCTCTTCTCATATATTTCATTTGTAAATGAATTCATTTAGGTTTCAAGTTGTCCCAGTTGGAAAAACCTAGATCTTATCAACAACAGCTTGAGAATAGGATCAAGAGAAGTGGAAAGGAAGAAAGAAGTATTTAAACTTAAAATAATATTTCTTCAGTCTATGAGGAGAACCCAAAAATTGGAATTTATTTATTAAAAAATTGTGTATTTATTCTCACATGTTTAAACTTCAGCCACCTTCAAAGTACTCTACATTTGATGCAATATACCTATCCAGATGTTTTTTCCATTGCTCAAAACAGTTTTTGAACTTGTCAGTTTTGATGCCTTTTAGGGATTCTGCTGTTTTTTGTTTCACCTCTTCCACACAGGCAAACGTTTCCCTTTAAGGACTTTTTCATCTGAGGATGGGGTAGGATTAGGTGAATTCGAAGGGTGGGGCACAGGGGTCATGCCATACTGGTTTTGGCCAAAAACTGCTGAACAACTCAGCACAGTGTGGGCAGGTACACTTGTAAATCACTCGTCATGAAATGGGCAAACGCGTTGAAAGAGTCTTCAAAAAATATTCACTGAAGCCAAGCACAGCCTCTCACAACACCGGTTGGTACACTGAGACAGTTGGTTCCTAGAGCACTCACCTAGCAGGGAAGCCTGCCCTCAGAAGATAATTCCAGTTTGGCGGGGGGGTGGGCTCCCCATCATAAGTCCAGAAAGGTAGTGCTGGTTCTCAGTATGTACTCAGTTTATGCAAGGAAGATGCTATTCTCTTTTCATGCTAAGTAACCAAACAGTGTAATTAATTAGTCCTTAGTCAGGAATGCAACCTAAACTCCACAGTTGTCCTCTTTCCACTGGTACAAGCACAATTCCTGGCTGAGCTGTTAGCACAGTGCTTGGCTCACATGTGCCTGACAAACCTGACACGTTTTAGCTGGAATTTTCTCAATGCAGACGGGAATTGCGTTTTGCAAAACTTAAAAAATAGGAAGACCCCAGGTTTTAATGACATTTCTTAAATTTATATTACAATAACATTTTAAATAATGAAGACTATGAAGCTAGATCAATGGAAATGGTACATGTAAACTAGTCAGGGCCCAATCCAAAGTGGGACCTAAATGCCAAAATAAATCCCCCTTATTTGATTTGTTCATTCATTCATCGAACACAGGTTAGACAACATTTCTTGCAATTATTCTAGGCACTGAGGGGGATCTCTAAAGCTTAAATCGTCATACCTCATGACAGTATGAAAAGCGCTACTGGAGAGGCATAAAGACAGTGCCCTGTTCCCCTGCATGCTTATTACAAAGATTCTGATGATCTGAGAAATCAGGGCAGTGTCACAGCCTCCTTTAGCCTCTAACAAGATGGGGCCAGAGCCATCCTTAGAAGACCTTTCACCCAAAGACAGGTAGCTGAGAACATCAACATCCTCCCAGATTTATAGCAACATGGATACATGGCTGGAGAAGGCTGAGTTTATGTCAGGACAGGCAGGACCCCTGGAGGCAGAGCTGGTCCCTCAGCTGTTCAGCCCCAACCTACCGTGGAAAACCAGAAGTCAGAGAAACGAGACACCTCCAACAAGCCACTCTGAGCCATTCTGCTGGAATATAGAAGAAGAGAAAGGCAAGGAAGAATCCCTACAAATGAAATTTCCTGAGCCTAAATCATAATGGATGACCTGGTTCTCAAGAGACCATTCTATTGAAGAAGCATGGAGAAGATGAGACAAACAAATCCTGAACTAAAAGAAAAAGGAGTGGGCTCTCTGAGGGGTGGGAAAAGAGCAAGGAATGTCCATGGGAACCCACATTCCAGAAAATTCTGGTTTGAACTGTGGAAAGAGATAACCGGGGGTGGGGGGAAGAACAGTCTAAGTTGCTGATGAGTAACTAGGAGATTAAACAGCCAGAGGAACTGATGCAAGAAGTGTTATTTCCAAGTACGGTAGGCTCACTCATCCTCAAAGACGAGAAAAGATACAAATCAGTCTGAAGCCAAGGTTTCACTTTAGAACTCACAAATTGCTCTTGTGAAAAATTCTGCTGCAGGGTTTCTCCCCTGGCCAGATCAGGTGTGTGCCTCACAGACAGCAGAAGAATAGGGCTTCAACAGGTAACAAGGGTGACTTGGAAATCGAACCTCTAAGTACCAAATTCTCACACTCAGGAGAGGAAGATGCAAAGTAGTTGGACGTGAAAGGACCCGCCAGTTGGCTATTCGGGTTGTGAATAGAAAGATCCTGAAGAGCTAAAAGAGCACAGAGAAGTCAGAGGCGGAAGTCTCAGAACTACTAGGTATTGGTCAGAATTAACATTGGCAGTGGAAGAAAAGGCTTCAGAATATTCCAGTCATAGATTTAAAGTTAAAGGAACCAGATGCTCCCCTCACCCCCCACCCCCAAAAATCTGCAGTGGATTTATGCCAGCAAATGGATCAGTGATCATCTTGCCCAGCAAAGCGTGCAATGAGAGTCCCCAAAGGACACAATCCCTTCACAGAAGCTGCAATCCCTTCCTCCCCACAGTTTCCGGTAAACTCTATGAAACCCTTGTCAAAGCAGAGTTTTCAGGAGGTTAAAGAGGTGACTCTCATACAAATATAAAATTAACATGTGTCAAAGATGTTATTCAGTTTGTTAATTACTGAGGGAACCAATAAGGTGGTAAAACTCATTTAAAGAGCATGTTGCAGATCTATTTGCAAACCCCTAAGTATCTGGAACAACATTAGAACAAGATCACTAGGTTAAATTCAAAACTAGCTAACAATCTGCAGAGCAATAAGCCATAACCTCTGGAGTTATCTTTTCTATTGAGCAGAAATATTATCTATTATCTTTTCTATTTATTTGCCAAATCTACACATGAACATGTAACTTCACTAAGTCTGAAAACATTAATTGGATAAAATTAATGTTTTATTAATTAACGTATCTTTTCCTGCCTAAATAATCCATGGGTGGGCCTGCAAAATCATGCTCCCATATAGGTAAAGGGACATGTTGCCTATATTTTTGTCTTAGTTCCAAGTATCAAATAATTTTTAATTCCTCGATGCTTAATTTTGTAACAGAGAGTAGGCAAATCTCATTAATCAGGAGCTGGAGAACCTCCCTCTCACATTTTTAAAAACTGAACTTACCATATAAAGTGCTAACCTTTGCCTGGACTGATTGACAAGAGGAAGGAATGGTATATGAGGAAAGAGAAAAAATTACTGATTAGAAAGGCCACTCAGACAGCAATGGGAAGCAACTAACCCTGGCTAACCTTGGCCGTCTGCTGGCCTGGCAGACCTCACAGACTGTGTTATACTGAAGTCTGGAGGTCAGAAGGGGAAGTCGTGTTCACCTTTCTCTACTGCAGATAAACCACCTGAGTGTAGTTACCTCAAGATGTAACCACTAGGATAGCAACCCAAACACATTCTCTGCAGAAGTAGCAGTTCTTCAGGTAGATGAGGATAAAGACCACACTTTCAGTTTGGAACAGAAATCAGTTTCAAGGTCCCCTGGAAGAGGGCAGGTGGCTCAAAGAGCTGATGTGGCCCTCCAGGAGATGCCTGTCCAAGAAGAGAGGTCCAGGGACAGTTGACTGCCTCACCTAGAACTACCTTAGAGAGAAGTGCCCTGTATCTTACAATGAATGTTCACAAAAAAACAAAATATGTCCCTCTTCTTGGCTTTCATACCATCTTTTTGCATGTGAGTTTTTAATGTATTTTCTGTTAAGGAGAAGCAAAGAGTCAGTAAAAGATTTTCACACAAAGGCACAGAGTTGTACCTTGGAGCAGGGTTGAGGCAGGTGTGAAAGTAAGTGGCCAGGTTATACTGGGTTGGGGTGGTGGGAATAGGAAAGATATCTAATGACCTCTTAAAAGAAAGAATCAAAGCCACAATGAGATACCACTTCACATCCACTAGGATGATTATAATAAAAAAAAATGGAAAGTAACAAGTGTTGAAGAGGATGTAGAGAAATTAGAACCCTCATGCCTTGCTAGTGCAAATGTAAAATGATGTAGCCAGTGTGGGGTTTCTCAAAAAGTTAAACATGGAATTTCTATAGCAGTTTCCTACACTCTTAGGTATAAACGCCCAAAAGTTGAAACAGGTGCTAAAAAAAAAACTTAAACACTTATGTTCACAGCAGCACTATTCATAATAGCCAAAAGGTTTGATACAAACCAAGTATCCATCAACAGATGAATGGACAGACAAACTGGTATACACACACACACACACACACATACACACACACACACACACACACAGCATTCAGCCATGAAGAAAGAAGTACTGATACATCCTGCAATGTGGATGAACCTGGAAACATTACGCTAAGTAAAAGAAGCCAGACACAAAAGATCACGTATTGTGTAATTCCATTTATAAGAAATATGGGGGAAAGGTAAATATATAGAGACCAAGAGCAGACTGGAGGTTGCCAGGGACTGAGGGCAGGAGGAAACGGAGAGTAACTAGTTAATGGCTATCAGGTTTTATGTGGTTGAAATGAAAATGTTTTGGAACTAAATAAAGGTATTGTTTTCAAAACATTGTGAATGTACTAGATGCCACTGAATTGTGCACTTGAAAAAATTGTTCATTTTGTGGTATTTGAATTTCACTTCAATAAATAATAAGAGACAGGAAATATCCAAAATTACAATAATAGCATAGGTTTCGAACAGGAAAGAGTAAACTGCAGTTTGGACAGAAGAGGGAGCAAGAAACAAAGAAAAAGTTTCAGAAAACACATTGATTTCTTTTCCCCCAGAATCATGTCACCACTCTTCTCCTTGGATGAATTATCTCCTCTGAAAATAGAAGAGAATTTAAAATATATATATAAAGTCTTCAATACCAAGAAAGAAATATGAAAGACTCAGGATTTACAGCATGAAGAGTTATCTGAGATCATTCAGTCCAACTGCCCTTGTTTCACCAAAGGAAAACCCAGCCTGAGACTAACCGCCTCTCCGAAGGTCACGGGGTGAGCACCAGCCCCAAGTTGGTTGAAAGCTGTATTTTCCATGACAGAAGCTCCAACTGTCTTCTCTGTGGCTTTTTTTTCCTCTTGACTCACATACCGAAAATGTTTCCAGGCCTGTAGCAAATCAGTGTCAGCCATTCCCTCCTCAGCTTTGCAGTATTCACACCCAAGGGAAATTAAGTTAAAATTAACATCTCTAGAGCAGCCGTAAGTGGGAAAGTCCAAATATGCCGTCTAGCATGTGTAAGAAGTCAGCAAATGGTACCCTTTGCCATGTCCTGGGGGAGGGAACGGGTGATGAAGAGACTGGATGAGCAACCTGCATGTTAACTAAAGTCCCCACATCCTTTTTGAGTCAAACCAAAGGGCCTGAACTCCTATCCAAGATGCCATCTTCCAGATCATTCCTTCCAGCCCTCACCTTACATAACAACAGAGGGCTGATTAAGCAATTTTCCTAAACAAAGACTATTATCGCCCAAGGCCAGCTGGCTAAAAGCATTTTTTTACCCAACTGCATATATGCCTTGGGACTTCTTTTGAACCTGCTGGTGCATTCCCTTCTTTCCCTGCTTCCCTCCTCCATTCCCTAGTTACCACGAAGGGTCATTTTTGTGGAAACGTCTCAAAAACAGGTCCGTGGTGGTCACCCAAGAGATAATTCACTCAAGGTTATAATGCAGACAAGTGGCTGTCACAGCCAGAACTAAAGCCAAGAGCTGCCTACTCGAAGAGGGTTACCACAGACTGAATGCCACTACCTGATACATCCCTCGTTAATTATACTAAAAGCAGCCATTTGTCTCTATTAAATTTTCATAGTTCCTAAAATATAATTTCCTTATTAAATGTGGATTTATTTGTTGTTTTAGCCATTAGGAGCACCTAATATAGCGCCAAGTCATGCCAGAAAGGCCCCTCTCCCCTAAATATTTAATTTCAAATAAAATTGGGATTAAGAGTGTGGGTTATGGTGTTAGAGATCTGATAAGGGGTTAATATCCAAAGTTTATAAAGAATTTATAAAGCTCTACACCAGAAAAACAAACAATTAGTTTAAGAAAATCATCAAAAGACCTGAATAGACACTTCTCCAAAGAGGACACACAGATGGCCAAAAAACACGTGAAAAGATGCTCGACATCACTAATCACCAGAGAAATGGAAACTGAAACCACAATGAGATGTCACCTCACACCTGTCAGAATGGCCATCATTGATTAATCAACAAACAACAAGTGCTGGTGAGAACATGCAGAAAGGGAAATCCTTTTGCACTGATGGTGGGAAGCAGATTGGTGCAGCCACTGTGGAAAGCAGTATGGAGTTACCTCAAAAAGTTAAAAATGGAATTGTTTTATAACCAAGCAATTCCACTTCTGGGAATTTATCCAAAGAAACCTGAAACACTAATTTGAAAGAATATAAGCACCCCTGTGTTCACTGCAGCATTATTTACAACTGCCAAGATTTGGAAACAGCCCAAGTGTCCATCAGTAGGTGAGTGGATAAAACATCTATGATACATTTACACAATAGAATACTACTTGACTATAAAAAAAAGAAGAAGATGTTACTCTTTGGGACAGCATGAACAGGCCTGGAGAACATTATGCTAAGTACAATAAGCCAGTCAGAGAAAGACAAACACCATATGATTTCATCATATGTGGAATCTAATGAACAAACTGAACTGACAAGCAAAATAGAGACAGACTCGTAGATGGAGGGCAGGACATATCATTACACATCTCTGCAGTGGCAGCATTGATTAGTTGCAACAGAGATTGTGTCACCTGCAAAATCTAAAATATTTATTAGGTGGCCCTTTACAGAAAAAAGTTTGTTGGCCCCTGCTCTAGACCTATATTGTGTTGGAAAATGTTTCATTACTCCCAGGAAACTCCTAAAGCTACTATGTGACAAAAACAGTGGAATCATAATCCTTTGAAATAATGTTATTTCTCTCAATGAATATTTCTTAAATACATGTCTGTGAGTCAGTACTTTTTGCACATTAACTGTAATCCACTTTTCTAGGATAAGCTATACCACCTCAGAACTACCGTGACAACTGTTTCAATCTCCATTTTTATGTGCTAATTCTTCAACTACTATAAAGTTGGTGTGGTCAGTGGGTCTCCTCTTTTCAACACCCAGGGTAGCTCTCCCAAAGTGTGCAGCTTCGGTAGGACTTTCGCTCAAGGTGCCCTGCCTTCCTCCAACCAAAGATGGGCTTGGGGCCCAAATGGCCCATTAAGACTGCTTCTCCCACAGTTTCACATCTTAGGTATAATGACCCATGGACAGAAACACAGTGAGAGTTGATTTGTACTTGCAGCAATGCCTTTTCAAGATTCTTGACTCCTGCTGCTCTGCAAATCATCCTTTCCAAGCCTGGTTCTTCAACTTTTCCTTCAGTCCTGTAAATTCCTTCTTAAATTGAATTGGCCAGACCACAGTCTGTCATTTGTAACCAGACCCAGCTGATACAGTAGGTCCGTAACAACCCGCATGGTGGAAGAATTTGTCTCAGGAATTTGATTCCTTCTGAGCAAATTAGGGTTAGGGGAGAAAGTTCTTAAAAATAACCTATAAAACCTTACAAGCTTTTTTAACTCAAAATTTTAAATGCAGATGCCCTGGCTGGTGTGGCTCAGTGGATTGAGTGCTGGCCTGCAAACCAAAGGATTGCTGGTTTGATTTCCAATCAGGGCACATGCCTGGGTTGCAAACCAGGTCCCCAGCAGGGGGCGCATGAGAGGCATCCACGGATGGATGTATCCCATCCTCTCTTTCTCCCTACCTTCCCCTCTCTCTCTTAAAAAAGAAAATTTGCAGAATCATATAAAATAGCAAGAATATCAACATCATTTCAGAGATTTTAAATTAGTCCCAATGGTTAATGTACAATGAATTCTTATTGCTAATGTAATTTTACTACTCCAAAACTAATAGCTGATTTCTTTGTGACAACATGGAAATTGGTATTGAGCATCAGATTGCCTCCCCGTGGCTTCCACTTGAGGATGTTTGCTAGTTTGGGATGGTAACAGCACAGGGGCAGTCTCTTCATGCCTTCAACATGTGAATGACAAAGAGCAAAGCGCAGCTCACCACTTCTGATTCCTGACACTCAGGATGCTGGAGAGCCAAGGAACCAGCATGACCCAGGAGATGAATGCCATTAACACAAAGACTCCAGGCCCCAGCAGGTGCATCCACAAAAAAACTCTTTTCTCAACACCAAAAGGCCTGCCAGGCAGTAAAAAAGCATGGGTCCCCACAGGACAGAGGAAAAGAAAAAAATAATCTGAATGAGTAGAATGTAGAAAAGAACTCTACAGGTCAATTAAGTCCACTATCTAATGAAGGAACCCCCTCACAAAAAATAAATAAACGAAAATAAAAACCTGAAAAAGGCTGTAACTAGAGATGTCCAGTTACCATGTGAAAACCATCAGTAATGGTGAGCTCACTACCTTCCAGGCAGCTTACCTCATTTTTAGACACATTATTAGAAACCTCCAATGATGGAGATTCAAACAGAGCCACACACAGCTGTGCTGCCCCCTCTCCCATGTGGCTATCCTTTATACCTATCTTGATCACACTTACAATATCCCACCTAAAACTTCTCAACTCCTAACCTAATACCCTGCATGCTCCAAAACAGTTTTTCGTGTGCTATAGATTGCGTTTCTACTTCCCTACTTACAGAGGTTAATCAGGTCCTGGCAGGAAAGAGTTGGCACACTCAAATTTGGCAACTTAAGAGCAGTTTAATGAAAGGGCCATTTACAAAAGTGAGAGGAGAAAATGGGATTGTGCAGTACCCCAGGGGTATTACCACTCTAGGCTTGAAGGAACCTGGAAAACAGTTTGGTCAAGGTGTCCTGCCCTCCTCCAGCCAAAGATGGGCTTGAGCCCCAAATGGCACATTAGGACCCCTTCTCCCACAACCTCACATGTTAGGTATAAAGACTCATGGACAGAAACACAGAGTTGGTTTGTACTTGCAGCAGTGACGAGCGAAGTAAAAAGGACTGCCTGATGGGAGCTGTGACCTTCAGTTCTAAATAGTACCCTCATAGAAAAGCAGCTATTGGAACAAATAACCCTCTGCCATTCTTCTCTTTGACTCTAATCTTTTGTCAGAACTCTCTATTGGCCAAACACAACTGGAAGCTTAAGAAAAGAATTCCATTGATGCAATTCATACAAGTTAGACTCCTGAGGCACAGAGCAGGGTGCTGAGGGGATCTGAGGGGCAAATGGAAATATCCAGCACAGAGGACATCTCATGTCTTGTCTGGGAACAATATCTCAGTTTTCAACTGTGAAGCCACCTCCCTCCCACTCTCCTGCCATATTATTTGAGTCAGTTGATTGCTCTTCTGACTCCAGGAGAAGTCATGTGACTCAGTACTCAGACCTGCACAATCAGAGTATAACAATCTTTTGTTTTCTTTTTTGTCATCCATTGGTTTGTGAGAGAGAGAGAAAAAAAGGAAGTGGTGGAGAGAGAGGAAGGAAGAGAGGGAGAAAGAGAGAGATCTGTTGTTCCACTTATTTATGCATTCATTGGTTGTTTCTCATACGTGCCCTGACTAGGGATTGAACCTGTAACCTTGGCATAGCAGGACAACACTCTAACCAACTGAGCTAGCCAGCCAGGGACTTTACAACCTTCTGATCACAGTGATTGGCTAAGAGATAAACATATAACCTAACCAGAGACAATGTGAAGTAATCTCTGTATTCTATCGAAAAAGCACGCTCTCGTTTTCTCTGGATTGGAGGATATTTGCCTAGAGCTCCTGGAAGCCATACTGCCCTGCAAGGGAAGAGCCTAGATAAAGGGAAAGTCAACTCGGAGGAAAGCAGAGCCAGGAAAGAGAAAGAGTAGGCCCTGATAATGTTGTTTGAGTTGGATACATATTGGGCCTGAAATCTGCCTACACATCCCCACCTAAAATTTCAATGCTATTAAAAAGATAAGATCCTATAACACAAAGAGAACTGATGGAACATAAGTTCAAACCCCAGCTTGAATTTATAGCTAGACAACACTGGGAAGACATTTAAGTTTATGATCTTCAAGGTCCTTGACTTTAAAACAGGAAATTATAATGTGCTGCCATCCTCCTGAGCTTATTGTAAGCACTAAACAAGATCACATAAAGGTCCCTTGTAAGCTATAAGGCATTGTACAAATGTTACAGATTCTCCCCCAGGTCATCCCCACCTTTAGATGCACAGCCATCAGAATACTGGTAACACTGTGTTCCACAGTCAGGGGCACACAGCATTCTAAAATTACTTACAAGGCTGAGTAATGACATATTGGATAACAGCTGTCAAGAGCGGTAGCAATCTCAACATTGCCAAATAGGAAAAAAAGAAAGGGAGAAATAGACAAAATTGACTTTATTTTAAAGAGACAGACTAGAATCAAAATGATGAGAAAGTATCTGCTCAGTTAAAATCTACGTCTCAGACAAAGTCAAGGCAAAGGAAGATGAGAAACAGGCAAAACTAAAGAAAAATGGCCCATGCTCTGGGGTGCTGTGATTCAAGCTGTGAGAGCGCAGCTGGGTAGCAACAGAGTCACAATCAAAAACCATGGAACAGACAAGACGGAGTGCTTCCCCAAGGACAGAGAACTGTTGAAAGGAAAAGCCCATACTCACAACCATAAAATACTGCAAAAGAATAAAGGTAAGAAGGCAGCAAGTAACACAGTAAACCCAGACTCAGAAAAACACGAAGATGTCAAAGATCTCGCAGCCGAAGCTGACCCGGATGATGAGCAGGGAATCTCAGAGTATTTCACCAAGTGGCTAAACCCCATGTGGAAATTTCAAAACTGGAATGGGAAAAATCCAAAGCACAGCTAGGAAAATGTCTTACCACAGAGGCAAAAGAGAAAAACATATGTGCAAAATACTTCAACATGTTCGTCAGTAGCTCTTGCTTCACATACACGAATACCAGGCTTGGACGAAGCATTTAGCTTTTGTCTGGTCCAGCGACTTGATTCCACTATAAACTAAAAATCAAAGAGCAAAGAAAAATTAACTTGAATTTATAATCACGTGCCAAATGCAATGTAGCCTATCTACCAATGGGCCAAAATTGAAAGAGTGTTTGATAAAGCCTAAAGAAAAATAAAATCCTTCTTAAAAAGTGTATTTCAAAAACTATTTTCATCTGCTATGAGCACAGGACTATGCTAACTGCTGTGGAGCACAGGAAATGAGAGCAACGCAGTCCTTCCCCTCACAAATTAACAATCCAGTCAGGAAGAAAATCCCACCAGATGAGATAAGAGAGAGTCGGAAAGCATTACTCCCACACTTACAAAAACAACAAGCTGGGCAAACTACAAGTTCACAACTTTTTATGAACCCAACAGGAAACTGAGGTCACAGAGCCAACAAATAAGCTAAAATCTGAGAAAGACAGGTGTCCACAGCAAGAAACAGGACCCACGCCTTTGCTTAGCTGGGACAGACACCTCCGGATACCAGATAAGCCATTGGGGAGAATTGAGCTCAAAATTTTTAATAAAATTGCTAAATGCTAAGGGCTACAGAAACAGGGGAAGCTGAGTGAAGGTATATGGGAATTTCCTGTACTATTTTTGCAACTCTTCTTGTAAGTCTAAAATTATTTAAAACAAAAACTGTTTGGGGACTCATGAACATTTTGAATGTGGACAGAGGCAAACAAAAAACCATCCCAGGGGCCGCCTCCCATCCCAGGCAGGCCTGGGACTTTCAAATGAGATAATGACCATGAAGATGAGCTCATTCACAAAAATAATGGGGCAGGGGAAGGAAATCTAGTGACTGAATCAATCAACTGACCCAACAAGAAGTTTTCCCAACAGACAAACCATAAGTATATTTACTTTTCATTTCTAGAAATTACAATTGAGGTTCACTTTACATGAATTAAATTAAATCCAGAAGGAAGGTAGGGCATGCACAGAGCAATAGGAAACAATAAATCAGAACACGTTTTGGTCAATTTAAATAAGAATTTACTATAAAAATAATGAGGATAGGGATAGTGGGTTATGGGTACTCCCTGGATTTTCCACTTAGTTTTGCTGTGAACCTAAAACTTCTCTAGAAAATAGTCCATGTTTTAAAAAGTAAATAATGATGATGATAACTTTTTTGCATTGAAAAGCAAAATATAATTAAATTACTAAATAAAAATAGCACAATTGAAAAATAGAATAAATCATAAAAAAATGAAATAAACCCTTACCTAGTAAGTAAAATAAATAAAAATAGCACAGGAGACAGAAAAGCTGTTCGAAGGCAGATAATGGAAGAAATACTTGAAGGAAGTTAAAGCATTCTAAAATTACTGGTCTTATTCAAGAGAAAGATGGAAGAATTGATTTACTTCAGACTTTGCTTTAAAGTACATGATTAAGTACTTACATTTTAAAAATCAGGTTCTGGTTAAAGATGGCAACATAAGAGAATCCTGAACTCATCCCACAAACAATATGGAATCTACAGCTATATATGGAATAACTTCCTCCGAAAAAAAACCTAAGAACTGTTTGAGCAACTCCTCCTCCTCAGAGTGAATGAGAGAAGGCCCACATGCAAGCGGGTAGGAGAGGCTGGGAGGCAACCTCTCTGTAAACCCCATCCCTGGTGCAGTGACCCACAGTCATCAGGGAAGTCAAAACAAAAGGCTGCCCCCTTAGGTGTAAATGGTTTGAAACCCACATGGGGAACCCAAACTTTTAAGATAGGTATCTGAGAGAGGAGCCTCCAAAACACTTACGGTAGCTTTGGAAACAAACCAACAGGTGTTCAGGGCCGTCAAACACAGGACTCAAGCAAACTGAGCAACAGCTCTGGAAGGCCTGGGGCGTGGACTTACTGCCCAGGTCCTGCACGGAAACGGCTTATGGAGGGGTGTCGAAATTTTGTGTGGGAAAGACTTGTTTGCTTGTCTTGGAGCTTCAGCCTGGGGAGCCCAGACCATCCTCAAGGCTTCTAGTGAAGAGCCAGGCCTGTGACTATTTTTTTTTTACAAGCTGTAGACTGTAGGGAAACAAGCATAACCAAAGGTTGTGAAGTATTGACGCCTTTGAGTTAGTTTATAATTAATTACATGAAGGCAAATGTGTCCAGGGGCCATCTTCACATTTCTTCACGAACTGGTCAAAGAGGAATCTTATGTCCTTGCTCCAGCTGGGGTTGGGGGACAGAATGGTCCCTTACGAACGACTTTCGCCGAAGAAAACAACCGGGGCACAAGTCCTGGGTTCCTCGCCAGCAGACACGCAGCCTCCCCACAGGCCGCGCAGGGCGGCCAGCATGCGCAGGTGCGCAGCACAGCTGCTCAGCCAGACTCTGAGGGTGCAACAAGAAGAATCCAGCCAGACCCAGACAACCGCTGACTCATCCCCTGCCTGTGCCCACCTTTTCACTCAACAAGAGCGGGGCCTGACACCCAGGCCAAGTGCCTCTGAGGGGTGGTGGCCCAAAGGGCAAAGGCCGGTCCCACCTGCCATTGCTGCCCACCACCCCTCAGATTTTTCAGTACTCTTTCTTATCTGTAAAAACATGGATTACTTTGGTATCTTAAAAAGATTTTGATATTGGCAATGGAATTAATACATGATATAGCCTTTCATGTTCTAGTATTCTATGGCTCTACAGAAGGCAAGTATTGGATTAAGTTCAAGCTAACATGAGCTTGTTGACAGCATTAGAGATTGACATTCTTAAAGTTACTACATCTTATAGGCATTATTATCTTATTGTCCTGTGTTCCTTACAGAAATAAAGACAAGTGGCTAATGATGTCCCAACCTAACCCTGCCTGCTTTTTGCTTTGCAAACTTTCCCTCATCTCTCAGTTTTTATCCCTCTCAAGAAATGTTTCCTGGCCCATCAGTCTGGTTTATAAGGCTGTCTTCTGGACCTCATAGCATCTGAGGCACAGCTGAATCTCACCCTTAATCACACTGGGTACGCTGCTTTACCTTCTTTCCAATTAAGACTAAAAATCTCTGATGGCAGAGGCTAAATCTTACTAAGACTTTATTCCCAGGTCCTAGCACAATGCATTTGTGAATCACATGCTCCTTAAAAATCAATAGAAGATAACTTTCTTAATAAGATTCTGCACCCACTTCCAAATTGTGGGGATTTTTTCACCAAAATGAAACAGTATCAGGACTTGAACCTGGGATAGGAAAATTATGGAGGGGCCAGGAGGCCCAGTTAAAACCAAGTGGCCAGAAGATGTTGACACCACTGTTCCGAATGCACAGTCAATCAATGTTTGGCCGCTATATGATTTTCCTGGGGTGGCGGTAACGAACTACAGCATCATCTTGCCTCACCGGGGAGTCACTCAGTAAGATAGTTTCCAAGCAGCCCCACAAAAGGAGGAAGTAATCCCACCCTGACATGGAAAATACCACTCCCAAACCCTTCACAACCCCACCTTTTCATACAAGCCTACCTGTTCAAAATGCCCACATTTTCATTCAGTCCTGCTTTGTCCCCAGCTTATGAAAGCAGCCAAGCAGAGCCAGCCCCTGGGTCAGTTCAGAGAACCTTTCTTTTCTGTATGTTGCCTCCCTTGTGCTTGAACATAAGCTTAATAAAATCTGTCTAGAAACGTCTCTGGAGTTTCCTCTTGACTTCTGTCTTGGGAACCCAATAACCCCGATGCTGGTACCAATACCAAGCACTTCTCTTGACACCAGCTGGATGTCCTACAATTCAGCTCAATTCTGACACTGTTGACCTCCAGATAGCAACAGATTCTGTAAATTAAGGGCTCCATTCTACAAGACTGCCACCTTCAGATGCCAGTCACAAATCCAGGATGTCACCTGTGCTCCTGACCAACTGACTATAGATTGTAGGTTCCAGTGACCACCTCTTTGGATTGATTAATTTGCTCGAGTGCCTCACAGAACTCAGAGAAACGTTTGACTTACTAGATTACCAATTTACCATAAAAGAGTACAATGAGGAACAGCCAGATGGAGAAGATGCATAAGGTAAGGTCAGTGGAAAGGGGCATGGAATTTCCATGCTCTCTCAGAGCACGCCACTCTCCCTACCCCTCCACGTGTTCACCAACCCAAAAGCTCTCCAAACCCTGTCCTTTGGGTTTCTGTGGAGGCTTCATTACATAGGCATGACTGATTAAAGCATTGGCCATTCATCATCGAAGTCAATCTCCAGGGCCCCTCCCCTCCCGAGAAAGTGCTAGGGGTGCTGAGAGTTCCAACCCTCTAATCCCAGGGTTGGCTGCACTGGCAACTAGCCCCTCTACTTAGGAAATTTTCAAAAATCGTATCATTAAGAAGATACCTTTATGGCTGTCACAAAAAAATCTCAAGGGTTTTAGGAGCTCTATGCCCAGAAGGAGAAAAAGGCCAAATATACAGTTCTTATTAGAAATCACAGTATCATACTTAATAATTACTGTCACCATGAACAACATGAATTAAATGTTTTTAAGTCTTCATGGTCAAGTTTTTAAAGCTCTTCTGAGTTTCAGATCATTGCTAAATGAATTTCTTTTAGATTAAGAGACAGTTCATTGACCTTTCCTGAGCACTCTGCAAATTCTAGGGATGTGTGCGGTCACCATGGTTTTTTTACCTGACTGTAATATGGCTTAATGTTGTTTTGAAAAATTTATCCGTATCTGTCCTAGTTGCATTCATTGTGCTAACAGAAATACCCTACATGAATTCTCTGCTTCCAAAGTTAATTTGGCAAACATCTGCTACAAGAAAATGGTCCAGATGGTTTTTGACATGTAGTGATAATAAATAAGTGGTCCTTTTCACATATTGCATGCTGTTTGCTGTAGTTTTCTATTAAAGGGATATGGTTTTTAAAGGGAAAAAAATCACTTAATTTCATGGCCACCCAAGGCACATGGAAACATATGTGACTCATGTGTCTAAATGCCAGACCACTTTTTATAGATTCGAATGAGGACACATTGCCAGGAATATCTCGTATGTTACTGACTCATGTCTCTTTCTGATATTTTAAATCACCACATGTTTTACACATATTATTTCACTTAATCTTTCAACAATCCTATGTAGTAGGTATTATCATCTCTATTTCTAGATGAAGAAACAGCCCGAGGCTATTAGTCAGTGGTAGAGAATCTGACACCAAAGCCTGGGTCCCTAATCTTAATATCCACACACTCTCCACACCAACAGCTTCTGGGTCCACTACCAGGTTGCATTCCCAGTTTGCAAGCTCCTCTGCTTTACTGCGTAGCCTTCTTCACCTGCAAAGGTGCACAAAGGCACCTCGCCCCACCTCTGAAGCCCATTGTCAGTCTCTTCCCCTCAGACAGAGTGGCGTTTGTCCCACTCTCCAACATCTCAGGCACAAAAGAACTGTACAGGAGTGCAGAGAATGCCTCTCTCACCCAATCCAGTGCCCTCTGTGACATCCAAACAGCAGTTAATCCCAACACTTCACAGAGCATCTTCTGAAGCATCCTCATCTCTACCTGAGATCCCTCTCTCCCTACACTGGAACAGAGTACTAGAAACACTTCATGCTCCTCCCCAAGGAGCTGAGGTTTTTATCTACCTTTTGCCAAAGCCCACTAGTAACCTGATTGCTGCACACTGAGCTGGATTAAGAGCCAGGTGAGTGCTAAAATAGTGCAGGAAATGTAACCAGATAAAGAATGTTGTATTTATCAAAATTCCTTCCGTGAGGAGTGACGTATGAGTGGGAGGAATACATTAGTACGTCACTTGGAGATGGTTAGTAAGATCCCTCAGGGATGTGTAAAGATGGTCGACAAACTGCCTGTTAAGGAGAAGGAGCCTATTTAGCCTGAGTTTGACTTGTTGGGGGAGGTGAGCAAGTTTGAAGCTAGAGTAGAAGTGCTCTTGATAACAGCTAAGAAGCCGAGGGGCCTGGCTCTGCCTTTCCCACAAACCTTTTTGACTGAACAGGTATTGAGTAGATGAACAGGAGTTTGAAGAGGCACCAAAATGAGAGCCTGGGCATGCCTTACAAGCCTGCCCTACAGTTTCCAGCTGCTGCTATAATTTCTGGCTTCTACATAACTGTTCCTAGAAATTTTTAATTTTCTTAAATTTAATTTTTTACATTCAATATTTATGTCACTGGCTTTAAATAGAGCCTTAGGCTACTGTTGTAGTGGGGAGGAATTAAAACAAGAATAATGTTTTGGGACCTAAGAAGTCATATGAAATTCAAATTTTAGTGTCCCAATGTTTTATGGCACGCAGCCACACCCATCCCTGGACATACTGTCCATGGATGCTTCACACTACAATAGCAGAATTGAGTAGCTGCAACAGAGAATGCCAGCGGCCCCCAAAACCCGAGATATTTATAGCCACTCCCTGGGCTACAGCAGAGGGCTCTCTCAACACCACACAGTGATGAAGTTTTACCAGTTCACAGGAGAATAAAGAAGATAAGTATGCAGAAATGGATTTTTCATAAGAGTGAGCTTAATTTAAAGATGAACCCTTTATCCTGAGGTGACAACCTTTCTACTTTTTATTGGAGTGAAGAGATGTCCTTTCTGCCATTCAGTGATAATGAATGATGGCTGCTTTGTTTAATCTCTTTAAGGTCTCCGGTTGATGGGGCCAGAAGGAGCAATGTCTTCTCTCCTCCCTTACTTTTCCTCAGCTTTTTCTTTTGTCATCTGTCTATTCCATCCACTCACTCTCATTCTTCCCTGCTCCAACACTGTCTCTCTTCTGCCAAGTTAGTGGCCTCAAAAAGAATTCATACTCCACAGAAACAGCAAAGGAGAGATATTACAAAAGTTATCTGCTATCTGTGTTTAAAGGTAAGTGTCTAGTTTCATGTGATTAAGTCCCAAGCAGTTCAACTGCTTTATAAATCAGTATTTCTTCTCAGCAAAAGAAGCAGCTCTTCCATCTTATCATCAGAGCTCAGTACCTCACCCATATGGCAGTCACTCAATAAATGTCTGTGCCGAGTTTTTAGGAGCTGATTCTAAAAGTATCATTTATAGGCCGGTGAGTGATCCTAATGGAAATTTCCTTCAAAGCAGATAGCAAGATTTCTGGCCAAATCAAGCCAGAAATACATTCCTGGGAAGAATGATAATTCTTAAGTATATCTAATTTTTTAAAAATATGTTGCAGCTTTAAAAAAAATTATTGAAGTGTAATATACAGAAAAGTGCACACATCCTAAGAGTACAGCTCAGTGACTGTTCATAATGAATACACCCTTGTAACTAGCATCCAGGACATTTCCAGGCTCTAGAATCCCCAAGTGCTCCATTCTAATTACTATCCTAAAAAGTTAAAAAAAAAAAAAAAAAAAAAAAAAAAAAAAAAAAAAAAAAAAAAAAAAAAAAAAAAAAAAAAAAAAAAAAAAAAAAAAAAAAAAAAAAAAAAAAAAAAAAAAAAAAAAAAAAAAAAAAAAGCCCTATCCTAACTGCTAACAGCATAGATCAGTGTTGCCTGCATTTGTACTTTATGTATACAGCATCATACAGCATATACTCTTTTGTGGCAGGCATCCTTCCCTCCAGTGATGGGGGGGGGGGGCGGTGGGTTAGAAGGTGGGAAGAAATGATTTGCCCCAGCTGGAAGGAATATTTTATCACTAATATTGCTTAGAATGGTAACACGTGGTGATAATAAAAAAAGGAAAACTGATTTCAGTCTGTTTTATTGTTTATTATTTATCCAGTTTTCATCTTCACTGTCTTCAGTCAGTGCACACCCAGACTGCCTACACCGGGGCTGAGCTGCTTCCGCCACCCCCTCACCTTCTGCATCATGGGTCACTCACCATCATGTGGCGAAGGTTCACCCATATAGTTGCATGCAGACGTAAATCATTGCCTTTCATTGCTGTATAAGATTTCATTGAATCATGACTATATCACACATTTATTTATTCATTTACTTTTAATGGGTTTTTCTGCAATTTCTAGTTTGGGACTATTATGCATAGTGCTGCTCTGAACGTTTTGGTAAACATACGGACGTATTTCTGTTGGATAAACACCAAAGAGTAGACTTTTTAGGTCATAGGGTATGCATGTGTTGGCTTTAACATGCTGCCAAAGAATTTGCCAAATGTTTTACCAACTTACAGGCCCAGCAGCGGTGTGTGAGCACTCCTGCTGCCCCACATCCTTGCCAACACCAGCCCTGTATTTCTGTCTTTTCATTTTGGCCATTCTGGAAAGAATGTTGTATATACCCAAAATTATTAAATATAAGGGAGTACCTGGAAGAATAGGGATATTAATTTCTTCAGAGGGAATCCACAAAAGGAAGAAAAATATCAAACTCATGCAGACATAAAAGAGCCTAGAAGATCAGCTCTAAATTATGTTAAGGCAGCAAATTTCAACCTTTTCTACCTCTTAGCACTCATAAATTAATTACTAAAAACTTTAGGCACAGCAAAATATATATATATTATGTTTTTGTCAATCTGACAAAAATAGGTATAATTTTGATAGATTTAGAAAAAAATAATAATAGCAGTTCAATACCTACTCTGTTTACTCCAAAGTGACTTTGTAAAAAATCAGGTGTCTGTACTTGTAAATAAGGGTTTCTGGTACCAAGAATTAATTAACCAATCAGATGCAAGTTTATTATGTGACATGACCAATAAGATGCAACTCTATTATATGACCTATGTATTTGTGACTCAAGACAGGGCATTCACAACTGATAGTTATTGCTGTGTTGGCTGATGTTCCCTTCTTATTTGACAATTTAAGGGAAAAGAGGTCAATGCCCCTGACTAAACAGTCAGGTACTTCATGTTTTAAAAATTCTTGTGGCCCACCAGTGTGGCTTTTGTACCACACTGTTTGAAAATTGCTGTATTAAGGGAATATGACCATCAGAAATAGGAGGATCTATGGAAATAAATGATGTTAACATGTGTCTGTGATATATTTTTTCATATTTTGATATCACTGAAATTGAGACATGTTTATTGTCGATGGAGCCTTATCAATGGCTGTAGGCCTGGATTCACATCAAGTTTTTCTAAAGACAATCTGGAGAATTCCAAAGGCAGGAGATTGGCTGGAGCAGCACGCAATTACAGGGCAAGAGAAAGGGCTTATTAGATGGCTATGCTTTGGGCTGGAAAAGGATGCATGATGTTTTTCCACTGACAAAAAGGGGATTTAAAATGTAAAAGATAGACTAGGTGCCCTGAACGAGTGATTCAGTTGGTTGGAGTGCTGTCCTGTACAATAAAATGTTGTGGATTCAACCCTCAGTCAGGATACATATCTAGGTTGTGGGTTCAATCCCCAGTCAGGGAGCATATAGGAAGTAGCCAATCAGTGTTTCTCTCTCACAACAATGTTTTCTTTTTCTCTCTCTCTCTCCCCTCCCTTCTTTTCTCTCTAAAAATCAATAAACATTCTCCTCAGGTGAGGATTAAAAAAATAAAATAAAATAAAATAAAATAAAATAAAATAAAATAAAATAAAATAAAATAAAATAAAATAAAATAAAATATAGGTTAGGCATGAGCCATCTGGAAGAGACCCTGCCACCCAAGACCACAGCTCCCTGAAGCCAGGGGTCCTGGGCAGGAAGAGGTCTTGTAGGGTGAAGTCCCAAAGATGTGGAGCAGAGGCTGAGAGTGGATTTCAAGAAGCTGACTGGCAAATAACTTGAATTGAATAAAGTCCCATTCATGGGTTCTCTAAATAATCTACATGACTACCAGATGTACCTGTGCTTGGATGCCTAGATTAATGGTGGGACTGAGGTCCAGCCAGCATCAGCCAACAGATTGTATTTGATGCTCTTTAATCCATGTGTTAGACCCCATGCTAGAGCAATTAGAAAGCAGGTAAGAGGCAAGAAAGAGTCAGAACAAAAATTTCTGGAGGAGTACATTTACTAAAGCTGAGGACAGTGAAATAAGGAAGGGCTTAGAATAGAAGAAGCAATAGGCAGGACGCTAGGTGGGGCTGCTTTGGCTCACTGGAAAGTCAGAAAAAAACGGTGCCTTGGGGACAGGTTCAGGGGGTTAGCCCGGGACGAGCTGCCACTGCCCATTGCTCCCCTGGCTGCAAGTCATGAAGTCCCTTAGAATTTAGGAGATGTCCGCCTGTGTGGGAAGAGGAGTTAGAAAATTTATTGACAGAAGGATGATCTCCTTCCTCACAGAGTCGGCAGCAAGAATTAAGGACATAAGATGTGAGCTGCATTTAAGCTTTTTCATATCTGAAAATGGGGCTCCTGTTACAGCTAGATGTGAGTGAAAAGCTGTAAGATCTACCAGAGATGTCCATCACAGAACAAGGAAGAGGAATATAGCATAGTGTGCTTGAAAGCCATTTGGGGAGGAGAAGTTGTTTCCCATTTGTATCTCTCAGAGTTTAGCCCTGGACAAAACTCACTCTCTGAGGCAGTTACACAAATGGGGCAAAATGTTACTATTTTGTAAAGTGTGGTGGTGGGTTAGTAGCCAGCCTTCAAGATGGCCCCAGCGATTGCTGCCTCCAGTTATTCGCACCCTCGTGTAGCACCCTGCCGCATGGTACCAGTTTGTGTGACCAATAACATATGGTGGAGCTGAAATGTTACTTCTGAGATTAGGTTCTAAAAAAAGGCTATAGCTTCCCTCTCCCTCCCTTCCTCCATCCCACCCTGTCTCTCTCTCTCTCTCTTTCTCTCCCCCATGCTCTGTCTCCTCTCTTGCTCTGGGGGAAGCAAGTCCTAGGAAGAGGCCTACGTGTGGGAAGGAACTGAGCCTCTGGCCAGCAGCCAGCAAGAAAATGAAACCTGCCAATAACACGAGCAAGCTCTGAGCAGATTCTCCAACCCCTGCTGGGCTTTGAGATGAGAGCCCCGAGCCGAGCCCCGAGAGCCTACAGCTTGCCTGTACCCTCCTGGGAGGCCCTGAACCAGAACACCCCGCTAACCTACTCCCTGATTCCTGACCTTTAGAAACTGTGAGATATGTTTGCCATTTAAGCTACTGCATTTTGAGACAATTTGTTACATAGCAGCAGATAACTAATATGGTGAGTTGCTACCTAAATATGTGATACATTATTATTTATATTCTTCTGAATGTCTAAAACATGTCATAATAATTTTTCCCATGTTTAGCATCTTGGAACTAAAGTAAAGGGATCTTTAGGTGTGAGCACATTCCAAGGATTTAGACATCGTCTCTAACTTAGATAAAAATTTTTATGGTTCCCTGAGAGCATTCCCATAAAATAGACCATGCTTTAGAAGTGATTTATGTCACGAAATGAAATATTTCTCTGAAATCCAAATATTCTACAGTCTACAGAATCCATGGTTGCTGGTAAAACAATCAGACAGTTCTACCTGGGAGCGCTGGTTAAAACTGATACAGATACAGAAGGAAGCTGCTGGAGGAAGGATTAAAAAAAAAAAAAAGCAATATTATTGCAATGCTCTTTACCGACACTAGATGGTGACAAAGTTTTATCATGTAATTATATTTCAATTAACAGTTTGGCCCAGATACATATGTTTTCAATGAGCAAAACTCAAAAAAGCTAAGGACACCCTTACTCGATTATTACTTTGTTAATACTATTTGAATTATTATTTCTAAGTGGAAACTAAAATCGAGTTACTTGTTTGATTCCTGACCTAAACTCATTTTTGAAAGGAGGCAACTTAAATAAAGTATTTAGTTTTCACTTTCTAAAAATTAATAGCTTAATAACCTAAATAACTGTACTCTGAATAGCCATTCAGCTATTCCTCAGCATCCCTGAAATCTGGGATAATTTAAGGAGAGTTGAGTCAGTTTACTTTTGTAAGATGGTACTTATAAATCAAACTAGGAAAGTACTCCAATAATTATAACACATTTCTTACTCCTTTCCTTCAAATTATTTCCTGTTATAAGAGATTGTCTGGCTTAATAATTAAGAGCACTGGCCTTGAAACCAGATTGTGTAGGTTTAAATCCTAGCTCTACTTTGGATTATATACCAGTATCTACCTAATAAATGACTTACACATGAATTATTGTATGTAAAGCACTAGAAGTAATACTTGGCACTTAGAAATGTTAGTTAAATATTAACTATTATTACTACTCCACATATATTCCCTATATCTGAAGTGCAAAGTGCTATGAAAGTATAGACTAAAAACTGAATCATGAAATCCAGGTCAACTTCCCAACGTTACATAACCAACAGAACCAAAGTCCATAGATAAAAGAGACAAACATTTGGAATTGTACTTTACTATTGACAGAGAACTTATGCTTCTAAAAAAGAGGAAAACTCCAGGACTAGAACACGAACCTAAATTTCAATCCAATGAACTTTCCACTGCACTATGACAAATAATTCGTATTTATTGACTGAAGAAACTCCTAGAAAACAAGTATTTGGCAATATTGGCTGCTAGTTAAATGACAGATGAAATTTTGAAATGGAATGAGACACTTCCATCCATCTATGTTATTCTAGTTATCACCACCCTCCATCTCATGAGGTATTCTGCCTTAATTGGCTCAGAGAAGGAATGACATCACAGAATCCAGAAAACAGAATATTTTTAAAGCTTAAGCCCAGGCATTAAGTCAAAAAGTTTAGAAGGAAAACCTGACATGTTAGAACAGAGCTTTCTCTGTTCTCGAGACTGAAAAGTTTTTGTCTGTTGGGGTGGCATAGGGCGATTTGGGCTCTTGAGAAGGAACCTTGAGTCTGATCCTAAACTGAGTCCTCTGGTCAAAGAGAAGAATAAAAGAATCCCCAGATGTGTTTGGGGATTCTACAGCATAACATTTTACCACCTCTCCAGGTGGAACCTGGGAGCTGCAGGACTCTTTAGATTCTTGTGTCCAGCTGTACAGAAGCAGATGGAAAATCTGTGTGGTGTGTCTAGGCAGTTTGTCCAATAAGAGTCTCACAGAGTTCCCAAAGCCACAAAGTGGCGTGACGGCAGCAGGATGATGCCAGGAATGCAAGACAAGCATTGAAACAGAGTTTCTCATAGTGCAGTTAGGGAGCAAGCATTAGAATATTACCAACACAGAGAGCAACGTGAGCAAGGAGCTGAGAAGCAACAGACTGAAAGACTTGGTGATCGGAGACAAGGAAGGATGCTGAAGGAGCTACCTCAGAAAGTAGGTGTACCCTCTAAGATTCTGTTTCAGCTGTTTTCACAGAGACCAAAATGACAGAGTCTTAAGATAGAACACTCAGCTCTACCACACAGAAGTTCGGTGCAGGAGAAACCACCCAGGGTGCTCTAGGAGCTCTGCTCCTCCAGGTCATGCAGGAGCCAAGTTCCTTGTATCTTGTTGATCCGCCACTCCTCAGAATTTTGCCCTCATGCCTTTGCAGAAAAAGAGCTGGTTCACCATCACCATATCTTCAATTCAGCCTAGGAGAAAGGAAAAAAGGAATGTGGATGGCTGAGGCTATGACCCAGAAGTTCACTCATCACAATCATTCATTACACACTGGCTTGCACTTAAGCACATGTCCATACCTGGCTATAGGAGAGCCTAGGAAATGTAGTTGCTAGGTGGGCAGTCATGTGTCCACCTAAAAGGAAGGTGGTTTTTTTGACTAGCAAAGAAAAAATGGATTAGTGGTGATCTCTGCCACAATTAGCATCTCATGAAAGCCAGGGGGGATATAGACGGAGGGCAGGATTATACTCCTTTAAATGCCCCGACACTACACAAACCCTGTGAATCTTAGATGCAACCCTGGACACATATGGGGAGGCTGGAAATTTAGCAAAATAAGTTTCTTCTAGTCAATGGAATGGAGATATAAAATAAAAATTAAATTCAGCTATTAAAAAAGTGAAGTTACATTTTTGTACACCTTAGTCTGTGGACAAAAAATTATAACAGCTACTTTTAATTCATATTACTTGAATAGATTGAAAACATAAGGCTGTAGTTCTTTACAAAACCTTGACAAATTTTAACAAAACCTTGTTACAAATTATTACAATACTGTAACAGTAAAATAATAAAAGACGTTGTTGGATATGTTTTAAAATCTTCACTATTCAAAATAATTCTGCCAAATTTACATGGTAGGGCAAAAGGATGTTTACAGTTGTGCTTATGGAAAATAATACAATAATTAATAAATAACAATACAAGACTAAACTGTTTCATGTGCTCACAACTGTAAACCTACTTTTGCCACATGCCACATTTATTTGTTTTATTTCCAAATTCCAATGCAATTTATTCCCAAAGTCTTTTCCATAAATGGCTAAAACAGGTGTGACACGTAATCAGACAGTCCATCTGTAGACCGGCCAATGCGTTTCACCCGGCTTTGAACAAAGCCTCTGCTCAAACAGACAAAGGTGATAAACAAGCCAATCAGATTGTCCCTCCTGAACACCAGGTCTGACATTGAAGAGACTGTGATAGAGCTGGTTAGTGAAGAAAAGAAGTCCAGAATCAGGCCATGGGACAGCAGCACCAACAATTAAATAAATGTGTAACGTCGGAGAGAAATCCCTATAGGTACTTGGGCTGTAGAGTCGCAAAACGATTGATGTGCTTCCCTACATTTTCTATGCTTTCTGGCAGTTAGGTTAGAGACCTGTGTTGAGTCCTGGCCTGTGAAAGGAAAGCAGAAGTGTCAGGGACTGGTGGGATCCAGGACGACTCCTTCAGTTCTTCCATCCCTTGTGCACTGACTTTGGAAGCCATGGGTCAGTAGGGCAGCATCACAAGATGGAGGAACCTGGCGTCTCTGAGTGGAAGAGAATTCTTGCTGACTGACTGTCATTTTGTGTGAATGAGAAATAAATATGTGTTGTGTAAAGTCCTTGAGATTTCAGAGTTGATCTGTTGTGGAAGCTAGTGGGTAGTTATCTAGATGAATAACCAAATGTTTCGGTGCTTTCCATTCTGTAATGATTCTAGTGATAATAATTGCACAGTTACAACTGGTTAAGAGGAGCCAGTAGGTCTGGAACAGTGGTTTGTTTACACCTGGTGTTTGTCCTGATCACTGGCAGGTTCCACCCTGAATGTGCCAATGCCGTCATATTTGGTAAAGATGTCACATGCTGCCCTGTTTATAAGGAAAGTATTTACTTGTATTCTTCAATTTGTACTATAAGTCAAAGCTTAAAAATGTAAAATATATTTTTAAATTATAAGTCAGAAACTATAAATTAATTAATCAAATCCAAGAGACTTACTATGTACATTAAACATAAAGATAAAAAGGTAAATACAGGAAAAGAAAATGAGACAAACTCTAGAGGAAAAGGGAAGAAATAAAATATTTCTGTCTTGATTTACTAAGATCAAGGAAAGAAAACTGAAAATAGAGAATCATTATCTATAAATGTGAAAGGAAATATTTTAATATTTAGGTACCACATCAATTATTTTACTTGGTAAAATTAAGACCTTTCAAGAAGAAATCATTTTGTCTTGCTCCCCAGTAGATTACCTGTGCCTATTTGTTACTTGAACATTACTTAAATAAACTTAGAACAGTTGTAATACATTTCATATACATTCCTGAAATTAAAATTTGAACTTTTTATACAGCTAAAATAGCACAAGACATAATCTAGCCACTAACAGGAATGTTTTAAAGAATTAAATCCCATTTTCATTTGATTCTTTCTCCCAAGACAAAAAAACTATGCATCATACTTTTGCATAAAGAGAACAACACTTCTCTCAAGTTGTTTGTCTCTGCAGACTTATTATTGCAGTTAGTACAGTATTATAGAACACACATGCATCTACATAATAGAAATATTAACTAAAATGCACGTTACATTATATTATATAAATCTTTAATCATCAATTATATACTAAAATATCTTCATCTAATATGCTAATAATAAGATAAAAGATTATTGTTATTACAGAATGCAAAATGGAATTCTGTAGTTTAAATATGTATTCCATTATAGCCTACTTTCCCCACAAGGCTAATAGCATGACCATTGAGGTAGAGATTAGAAATTATTTTTAACCAATAAAAGAACGAAAGCATTAATTCCCAGGCCAAGAGTTGATTGAGAACCTAAATATAGCTAAAGTTATTTTCTTGAAAATTAAATTCTGGTGGAACAATTCTATACTGAAATATATGTTTGAACAACTTATTAAGGTTCTACTGTTTGGGTCTGTAGTACTTTGCTACAGGATACAACACACTTTTAAATATACAGATCCCTGAACAGTTCTGTGAAATAGAGAGGAAAGAAATTCTTATACGGTCCATAAACCTGGCCAAGTGACTCTTCAAGTTGAATTCACTTCACAGACCTACTTATTTATTTTGTGAGAGCCACAAGGTCTTTTGGTTGTTTGTGTTAGTTAATTAGTTGCCAATACTTAAAAGTTTAGAACTTTCACGTTAAGAAAAGAACTGGCATCTCAGTGACCCACGTTCCCAAGTGGCAACAACTGGTTAAGCTGAGTTGGCTAGAGTCTGTCTCTTTTTTGAGGACTCTCTCTTCAGTTCATGAAAATCCCTACTGCTATTACTCCCACAGACTGAGATGCGAGGTCAGTTGCCACTTACCAAATTCTACTGAACCTCCTTCTCTCATAACCTGGCCTTTCTGGCCATTGGGGTCTGTGGAAAACAGTCTGATCACCCTCGGAACTTGAGGATGCTTATTAATAGATGAGACTCGGGGCATTTGTTGGAACTCCATGCAGCTGAATTTGGAAATAACATAGGCTAACTACATGGCGAAAGACCTTCACAGATCATCTCAAACTCTTCACTGTATAGAAGAGGACACTGAGGGCCCAGGAGGATAACTGACTTGTATCTAACTCCAAGCTCCTTCTACTGGAAAAGCAGGAACAGGAAAAGCAGAAACGACTACAGAAAAAGGAAGGAGAGTAGCGACACTCTCTTCCCTTCCCTCCCCACCCTCCTCCTGCAGGCTGTGGCAAGCAGCCAACTGCAGCTTGCTGCATATTTAATTTAAACCTTTGTCTGCCCTGGCAAGGACAAAGTACAATCTGTTTTATGTAAAAAGTCTTCCCTGAGGAAAGCCTCAGCCTCCAGCTGCGAAACTGATTGATGTTCTTAAGCCCCCAGGAACCTCTGCTGGGATCCCAGGCTGTGGTTTCCAAAAGAAGAGTTTGTGAAAAGGGAAGCACTGAAAACAATTTTTTTTCCTTTATTGTGTTTCTCTTAATCTGGGAGAATTAAACTGAAACATTGGTGGGGAGGGGCATGCAAATAAAGACTGGATTTTAAAAGCAGATTTCAGAGTTCCACCTGGGAGGGGCTCCGGATGGCAATCTGTTCCGGGAGGAAGACTGGAGACTTGTCTGGAAGCTTCATTTGCATAGCAAGCACTCTGCTTTTACTTAGATTGCCCATTCCAATCAATAAAGATACTAAAATATTCTAAAGAAGATTTAGCCACACTTGACGGAGACTGAAAATATTGATTTTTTTTTTTTTTTTTTTTACTTAGAGTGTCTGTGAAATATTCTAACAGATTAAAATCCATTTTATTTTGAGAATGTTGTGGTTTTCCTGATATCCTTTTTAGGAGACCCTGTTTTGGGATGACACTCTTGCAAAACCAAGGTCAGTTTTGAAATCCAGTCCTTGAGTTGCCCCTGAGTATTCCTGAGTCGGTCAGGGTCAGGGGAATCTTCACCAAGTTCCTGCTCCATCCCTTGGTATCTTTACAACAGATCTCTACATCAGTTCAGGGCCTGATGCACACATAGCAACACCAAAGTGCCCCCTGAACCCCAGAGAGGGCAGAACCACGACACAAGTTCTTACAGTGACCCTGGTTAACCCTGGAGGACTGGCCCTTCCCGCTGCCCCTAGCCCCACCTACAGCAGGCTGCCTGTCAGGCCCGGAGGAGGGCATGGGTCAGGGCCTGCCTTCACCTTCTGGCTCAGGGAGTCCAAACTTCAGCTTGGAGCCAGAACAAAGCCACTGCTGGGTCAAGGCTAAGGCACTTGGGCTGGTCTTGGGAGGGAGCCAGAACCCAGAAACCATTGCCATGAGCCACCAGCTGGCTCTGGGCCCAGGAACATGTGCAGCTGCTATGCAGACCAGACTGGGCCTGCAGACTGTCCCTGTGCCAGACGCTCCATTAGGCCTCCCAGTCTCTCCGCTTCCGGCAGGCTCACGCCCAATGGCCTGTGTACTTTGGCATCAGCCTGCTTTTTGGTGTGTCCTGAGATGACTGAATAAATCTTCAGAAAAACCATGCGACCTGCTGTTTCTTATCATTGTGGACATTACACTGTTGTTCTAAAAATCCATAGAGGACAAGGTGTACAATTGCAAATCTTCTCTGAAGTTCATTAGCCTGATGAAAATGAAAGAATCAACCATTTCCCTTAACTCTGTGTGGTCTAATTTCAGTGCCTGTCATTAGTATTCTAACAAGAACAACCTAGGTGTCCCCATATGCGCTAATGGTGGGGGCAGACTGGTGAATGGCCACGTGCACAGCTGTTTCTGGGAGTGTTTCCCAGTATCTTGGATATTAAGCTTCAGTAATACAGTTAACAGCAATGCAATTATATCAAGAAAAGGTCAAAAAGGGGAAATCTTTATTTTAAAAATATTATACCGCTCCTTTAAAATGTTAGATCACCTTCTGTATCAGTGGCTATTCTCCAAGGCAACAGGTCCGCTGACCTTCTGGGTATTTGTTCTGAAAGATGGAGCTTCCTTTCTTCCTAGTATTGTTCCCTCCCAAACATGTTGGATCCTCTACAGCCTGGTTACAAAGTCCAGCATTTTGATGGGCTGCACTTAGTCCATCTTTAGATTCTTTCATCACCAGGGAAAGGTCTGTACAACTTCTCAGTAAATTTTGGCCTTAAGGCATGCTACAAGAGGAGAATAAAGGGCAGGATCCCGAAGTGGGGCCAGCGGGATCAGTCCCATGGAGAGCCGCCCAGTAGGGTTTAAACTATAAAGACAAATAAAACAAGATCTCTTATGCCCAGGGTAACTCATAATCTCAGGGAGGCCATAGCATGTTGCTTAACAAGGTGATAAGTGTAAACCAGCAGTGTGAACCAACTGCTAGGGGAACTCAAAGGAAGCAATAATTAATTGTGCTAGGTATGGGGATTAAAGACCTGGGAATGTTTCCCAGAGAGAATCATAGTTGAGCTGAAATTTAAGGGAAGAGCCAGCTTTGATCATGAGGAAATTTAGTGGGCAGAGTGCTCAGCAAGATGCATTCCAGGAAGAGGCATGGTGCAGAAGTCTTCTAGACGCTGAGAAGTGATAATACATGAAATGCTTAGAGCGCAGCAGGTCATTGGGTACAGTTGGAGTCAGCCTGCCTGTATCCCCGCACCTGTTTATGCCCCCACTGACATGTTGCTCTCTCACTTTCCCTATTTTAGGCCCCCTCTCCTGGAACATATATCCATATTCCAGTAGATGCTTCTCCTTGGATCAATGAAAAGCTGAGATCGCAGACTTCTGCTCTTCCTGCTGACACTTCGTAAATGTCTTGAATAAAGCCTGTTTCTAAATCCATACCACAGGATGCTGTAGAATGCTTTTCTGACCCTGGTGCTTTCTGACCACAGTGACCCATGAAGGCACCCACATTGTACCAAAATAGGATGTCCTTGGAATGGAACAAACATTTTGCCATTGTCAATTATGACTCGTTATGTTGTAACAGAAAATCCAACTAAAACTGGCCATAAAAATTAAAGGGAATTTTTGGTTCAAGTAACTGCTGGGGTGGATATAGGGTAATTAGTTAATCCAAAGTTTCAATGCACTTATCAGTAGCCCATTTCTTTCTGTCTCTTTGCTCTGCCTTCTCTAGTGTCCACTTCATTCTAAGGCAGACTCCCCTAATAGTTGTAGGAAGGCTGCCTGTCATAATCATTTCTCAAACATTCACATCCAATGGCAGAAAGGCTTCCAGATCAGCATGCTAAGCCAGTGTCCTGAAATTCATCTTAGTTAGATAAGCCCATGTCACATATCTGTGCTCACATCAATTAACGTAACACTTAATGAATATTTGTTGAGTACTTGCTACCTACCAGCCACCGTTTAAGATTCAGTGAAATAGCATTGAATGATTGATTGGCTTAAGCCAATTGGTACCCACTACTAGAGCTGGGATTATGGTCAGTTTCCCCCAAAGCACAAAAACTGTGTAGGGGTAAAAGTAAATACTTGCACAAAGACTTCTGTGCTATTAGAAAAGGTGGGGGAGGGAATGGATAACAGTTAGGCAGCCAAAACTCCCTTCCACAGTCTTGCTGCTGAGATGGGGGTCCACGGACTGGCGTTGTTGGCGCCACCTGAGAGCTCACTACAATTGCAGACTCTTAGGTAGTATCCCAGTTTTATGGGATCAGAATCTACATTTTAAAAAAGATTTTTATTGTATCTATCTTTAGAGAGAGGAGAAGAAAGGGAAACAACGATGTGAAGGAGAAACATTGATCAGTTGCCCCTTGTATGCACCCTGACCAGAGATGGAACCCACAACTCAGGCATGTGCCTTGACTGGGAATTGGACCTGCAACCTTTCGCTTTGCAGGATGACACCCAACCAACTGAGCCGCACCGGTCAGAGCCAGAATCTGCATTTTTAACAAGAATCCCCAGTGATTCATATGAACATAAAACTTTGAGAATCACTAATCCACAGTATTGATAAAAACACTGTTATGTTTGGGGCTATAAGGAAAAGAAGTTGGAGAGCACACCAAATGGTCTCTGTTGCAGATACACACTGTGGTGACTGCCAGCTCATAACAGTTCTCCCAGGGGGAATTATGCAGCTAGCCCTCTATCAGAGATGATTCATCCAAGGGGAGGTACACCTGCCAAGGTGGGCTAATTAATGGATCATTCTTCCCGGGCATTTGGAACATGAATAGTGAGAAACAAATATAGAAGACTAGTGGAGCAGAGTTGCAAGTTGACAGGGTCCTAGGAACTCCAGAAGTACCTAATCTGGGACCCCCAACATATTTTGAGACTTGGTTGTTTAGCAACTCCTTTGATTCATCCTCCCTTAAAATTATCCCTTCTGTAGCTTAAGTTATTCAAAAGCGGTTTCTATTGGTTGCCATCAAAATAACCTTCACTTACATAGCTTTGACTTTCCAGGTATAGTTATCTCGTAAGGATGCGAATGTTTGGTCAGCCTTGGGAGGAATACCAAAGTGATTCTTTTCAACATAGAGTGTCTGGGATACTTCAGTTGTTTTTCTCCAAACTTCCAAGCTTGACCCTCAACATAGCCATGAACACTGAACTTCTTTCACAATTGATACAAACATAAAAATTTTTCAATAATATTTAAAAAATTCTAAATATCCTAAAAATGCCCATGGTTTACATAATAAATGTTTCATTTTTTTGTTTACTTTCTGTATATAAATTAATGTATCTTTCTAGAAAGCTCAATCCCTGTGTCTTCTTTAATTTGACCATCTATTGTTAAGTTGTTTCAAATGCAGCTGCCTTTTATGAATACATGTACCAAATGATTGAACTGTTGTTATACAATTTCTCTTCTTCTACATGCAAAATGTTAGCTAATAGCTAGGCTATTTGGAAATTAACAATCCTAATAGATGGGAACAACAATATAGGCATTTAAGGCTTAATTACTCCTTCAGGCTCATTGTAAGAAAATCAAGGCTTTCTTTATTAGTCTGATTATGTATTCCTTTGTGTATTTCATCTTTTTCTACAATATTCTCATTTTATTCTTAAAAAAAAAAAAACCCTAATACAATGAAACAATGAGGAGGTCACATCTAACAAGGAACAAACATGACATCACACAGGGAAGTGAGTCACTGCGCATCAGACTGGGAACTGAATCAGGACTAGACTGACTCATGTCTCTCTGGGCCAAGAACCAATTCTAGTTATATCATGCTGGAAAATGACTCATTTTCTACCTTTATTAGCTCCCCTCAACATCAAATCAACTGCAAACGGGGATAGGTCTTATGAAACTCAAGTGGCTCTGCTTGCGCCATTACTCTCTTCTGGTGCACAGAGGACTCCTGTGTCTAAAACCAGCTGGTTGTGTGGCCACAAGAACTCGCAAGCCCAGCCTTGTCAACGGTATATTGCACTTATCTGAGTCGATCACCTCTAAACACAGGAGTACCCATAATCTTTATAGTGTCTATATAGTAAGTACATTTCTTTATAATCTATTGGTTGATTGAAAATCTGTTATCATTCATATGGGTTTTTTTCAGTGTTTATTGTGGAAGGTAACATGAAAAAGCAACTACTCAGCTAGTACTTTGGCAATAGAAAGTCAAAGGTCAGCAACAGCTAAGAGCAATCTTTCCTGCCTTGTAGTTACCTCTGCACCTAAACTGAGTACAATAGAAAGTTGCACTGACAAAGTATTCCAGCTAAAACTGGAAAGGAAGACAGGGGGAATTAGAGGTCCCAAATCATGAGCTAATTCCCAAAGCATCTTAAATAAGTACATTATTAATAACTATAAATATTATTAACACCTGGAAATCTGAAATAGATTATTTTTTGATGTATGCTTTGTGTTTAGCAGAATCCCTTTTGTAGGTAACCTAGCCACAAGCATATAGAAATTTCACATATGCATCCAGGAGTTCTGACAACATCACTGCCATTCTTCCATATGACAATTGGCTAGGACAGAACTTCAGCTCATGCCATTAGAGATGACAGTTAAAGCTCTCTCCAGCCATCTCCTGTCTCCCAGTCTCCACCATTCTCGTTGGTCTTAACCAGGTTCATTTCTCATTACTTGCTTGATCCCTGATAGGCATTTGAGTTTCTAACCTATGATAAGTAGATTCTTCACTTTATTCCTTCTAATAAATTTTTAAATAGAAAATTTCAAAAAATGTTAATATTTTAAAAGCTTGGACAATCCTGTTTTCAATTTTGAGTCAGATCTTCCTTTGTTAAACATGTACTGAGCATCTTATTTGTATAAGACAATGTGCTAAATGCTGTACATTAAGCGTATGATGCTGCCCTTGCCCTCAAGTTGCTTGTTTTGTAATTTAACAGACAGGTCATGGAAGCAGTTCTTTCTTCAAATTTCTATTTTTAAAAGTATTAAAATGAGCTTCAGAGACTTTATATAACTTACCCCAAAGTACAGAAACTAGAGCTTATATTTCCCCCAACAGAACCTTCATTTTCATTCAAAAACATTGCATTACCTCGTATTTGAGTGGCACTGTGTTGTGGAATGTAATGGTCTTTAGGGAAGTCTTTATCCTCAAGAAATCTCTGTTTGCCCTGACTGGTGTAGCTCAGTTGCTCGAGCATGTTCTGCAAAACAAAGTTTGCAGGTTCAGCTCCTGGCTAGGGCACATGCCTGAGGCTGCAGGTTCAGTCCCTGGTCAGGGCCTGTACAAGAGGCAACCCATCGATGTTTCTCTCACACATCGATCGATGTTTCTCTCCCTCTCTTTCTCTTTCCCTTCTCATCTCTCAGAAATAAGTAAATAAAATCTTTTGTTAGGTTTTATATAAAAATTAAACCTATGTTTTATTAGCATTGCAAAAACATTCCCAAATGATTCAAATATTTGGCAATGTGTGATGCCATGTGGGAAAAAGAAAGCCCCACGGTCCTCAGATATCACTTCCTTTGCAGGTGTTCGGAGAAGACCTGATCCCACCTCTGAGGTTTGAGCAACTCTTCTGCAGACATCATCCTTGACTTAATTATTCTAACCCTAAACCAAGGGCGTGAGCCAGCTGAAGAGTAGAGGTTTTCCCCAGAAAACCTACATAATTCTGACTAGTGACCACAGGGCAAGTTTAAGAAAGGAAGTAGTGGTGGGGGGTGAGAGGGAATAGAAAAATAAAGTTACAAAGTCCCAAAGAAAAGATAGTTTAAGCAAGTCCTCAAGAGCCACAGGTAGGCTCTGGATAACCTTCAGTGTCTGTGGTCCCTGACCCCTCAGATTCCTTAACCCACATTAAGATTTTGCCAGTGTTGGCGATCAAGAGAGCTTACTTAGGGTTAGGTGGTGACTTTGGCGTGGGTATTCTCAGCTTATTCACTGTGGGATGCATTCTTCCCCTTCTGCTTCATCCACCCTTCCCCGTCCTACTCAGATCTGTGTTGTGGGCAAGGGGGCAGCTGATCTCTGTAGTTTGTTTTTCCTGGGTTCCATTGTCACTGGCTGCCCCCTGTGATTGAGCAATCGGAGGCACTGACATAAGATTGTGGAGGAGAATGGGAGTGAGGAGAAACCTGAGGCCACAGCTCCCTCCACCTTGAATGGCTTCTCAGGTTACTGATGGGTCTCCTCTCTGGCTTTAGCTCCTGCTGAATAAAGCTGTCATAGTTCCAGCTGCTGGTAGCTGACCCTGGCTCCTGGGGCCTTACCTGAAACTCTGCCTCCTTTGCTTCTCTCTCTGTTGATAAACTCCTGTTTTGCTCCTAGCTTCTCTATCACCTGTGCAAACAATTCCTGTATTTAATTTCTTCTCTTGTAAATACTTAAAGTGGTTTCTGATTTCCTTGCTAGATCTTGAGATTATATATATATATATATATATATATATATATATATATATATATATAATGCAAATGGTGACTTGCCAAGTAGTGCAGTTATAATATTCAAGAGTAGAGCAAAATTATTAAGTCTGCTTCCCAACAAATTGCAGGACTTGCATAAATGACTATTCAAAGAGAAAAATCTATCTCATGGAGCTTCAGGAAAAACCAGGCCACCAGCCGAGCAGGAGCAATTGCAACATGAATCCATTGTCCTCAAAGTGTGTTATAAGCAACCAAGTGTCCCACAGCATCATATCATTGGCTCACCAACTATGAGAAACTACAAGTATATAAAGTGCACACAGCTCAGCCCACAGACCTGGGTGTGCCGAGAGCCCTTGAAATTCTTGAGTTTATTTAAATTAACAGAAAATTTAAAGAGGTAGTGAGAGAAGATAAAAGTAGAAAGGTTTCTACTGAAAAAAAGACAAAAAGAGGAAGGCAGAGATGAAAGCCAGAGAGAGAAGGGGTGAAAGGAGGCAGCTCGTGGGGTCCCTTGGTCTGCAGGGCAATGCACTCAATCCCTGCCATGGAACGAGGGACAGAAAGGGAAGGAACAAGTAGCCAAATGAGGAAGCAGCAAAAGTGCTAGTTCCTCCTCAATTAGGTTGCCCTCATGGCTTCACAATTTAGTTGAAATGTCCACATTTGGAAAAACAGATATTCTCAGACAAAAATTTAAAACTGCATTTCACAATAAACAAAGAATGATTTGTAGATTAACTTCCTTCTTGAAAGTCAAAATATAAAAAGCTTCTCTTTTTTCACACATACAGTGAAGGATGGCTTACATACTAAATTTCTTCTATCCCTTAGATTATAATTTATGAAAAATTATACAAATTATACATATACATACAAAATGCATGCATATATTAAACATATCTGTATGTAAAAAAAGTATAGACACAATACAATTATAAAGTTCTAGATCACTAAACCAAATCTTTTTTGGTCCCATCTTCCAGAACCTGTTTTTTGTTTTTTTTTAGAATACTTATACACCCCCCAACACTTCTCAATATATTTTTAAATAAATTCACTTTATTAACAGAAAGTGGGTTGAGATTTTTTTATAGTCTATATTCACCAGCATTGTTCCATTAAAAATGTAATAAAAAAGCAGGCACATGCTGCAAATACTAAATTAAAAAAACAGCTGTGCTTTTGATATTGTTCTGCCGTAGAAAAAAGGCACCCAAGACAATCCTAGCAGCTGGCATCCTCTACATGGTGTGCTCATTACCACAAATGAATAAAGTCAGTAAATTACTGGCAGAACACGGGGGACCATGATGAGTCTAGGAAATAACCCTCTCACCAAACTCTCTGCACATTGTATATTGCCTGGGCAGAAAGCAAATAGTGCTGATCAGTGGAGAATTAATATTTTAGTCAGAGGACTAGAGATGAATGCACACTATAAATTATTAACCAGCACTTCTCCTCTATCCCCTTGGCACAGCATGAAGTAGGCTTCTAAAGAAACAGGATACATATCTTCTACTTACCTAGCAATATTTTCTTCCACCAATGAATAATATTCATTAAGATGCACATTTCTGAGATGTTCACGAGGGAAATGTGTACCCGAATTTCTCTACTTTTCTGTAACAAAATGTAAGCAAAACATGAATATCTGTTTACATCTGTGTAAACACACTTACGTGTGTGTCATGTGCTGTGTCCGTAAGTATTACTGTGCTGCAGCAGGGAAACAATCAGGGGCTGGGAAGCAAGGCCCATCGCCTCCATCTCTCACTTGGCCGTGACCAGTAGTGACACCGTGACCTCCCAGGGCCTCTGTTTTCTTAACTGGAAATTAAGAGGTTGGATCACAGATGACCTTAAAGGACACTTTCAACTTAAGCTCTGCATAAGGGCTTCATAACAATCAATAGTAGAAAGAAGAAGGAGGTAGTTGCAACCAGAGCTCCAGCATAAAATTAGAAAAATATATATAGTCCAGTTCTTTAAGCCAATAAAATATATCATGCACAGAAGAAAATGTGTACGTGTATATAAAATCATATGCATGTGTTATCATATGCACATATTAGTTGCTGTTCCCTCAATGAAAAAAGTAATAGTTAACTAATAGTTGTACATTTAAGTGATAGAATTCTATATTTAGATATCACAGCATACCATGAAAGTTACACAAAAAAATTATTAAATAATGAGCATTCAAATTTGAGAAATAGTCATACTCGAAATATTGAGCAATCATGGACTTGCAGTTTTCTGGAGATGCAATTCTACTAAACAAAAGGCAGGGCAGCATGTATAGTGCTATGAGAGACCCTAAAATGAATGAGTTGGAACCTGTGGAGCCCCACTCAGGAGAGTAAAACATATATCGCTTTCAATAATACAAGTCGGCCTTGACAAGGTTACTTGTAACTAAGGCCACCTGTAAACTCAAGAGAACACAGAGCCAGGGGAGAGAGACAGCACAGAGAGAGAGATCCCGCTGATCCTTTAGGACTTGTTTTGAAAATTAAGAAGCCTCTGAATCACCACTGTGACCGGAGAAAGTTTACACTTTGGGAAGGAATCTAGTGATGTCAGAGCTTAGAGAAGTTTGGAGACCATCTAGTCCTACCCTCCCATTTTATAGGTAAAGAAGTTAAGGTAAGAAAGGGTATGTAGCTTGCCCTGTACTCATTGGCAGAGTTGGACTGTAAGAGCAGTCTCCTAACTTCCAGTCTGGTCTGCTTTCCCTCACTGCTCCCCTTTTCTCTGTAGGTCCAAAACAAATTATTCCCTGACTGACTGTGCAAATGGCCCTCCTGGAATGAATAGAATATATTATTACCTCTTCCTCCCCGAGAAGTTCCTCCCAAGCCATAAAGTTTTTCCCAAGCTGACTAATGCTTTGCTTGGTCAGCATTGATTTTAAGCAATCCCTCTAACTATTATCTCCCAGCTGAGCAATCTGGGAACCAAGCTATTCATACCCACTGACTTGACTGTGTTACTCCCAGGGTGGAAGAGCCAGCATGGCCCGTGTCATGGATGTAGGTCAGTGACTCATCGGCAAAGTATCGCACAAGAGAACAGAAGCTCTCCTGGGGTGTGTTGTTAAGTGAGCTATAAATCTCCGCATCTCAGTTTTCTTATCTGTTACATAGGAACAAATATTCATACACATTTCCAAGACTGTGGCGATAGAAAATAGTATTTTTTAAAAAATCTGATTTCTTAGTACAGATTTTACTCATCAGGTAGAAAGCAGATATTTTTCTTTTCTTAAAAATTATCTCATCTATTTCCTGATTTCATGAGAGAAAAAAGGGATCAGAAAGATTTTGATATGTTCAATGTCAGTTAGTGCGGTTCTAAGTTCAGGCTAAAAACTGGGCCTTTGACGTGCAGTCCAGTGCTTTAGGCTCTATGCCATGTTGCTCACTCTAATCAAAGTGCTTCCAATAAATGTGATGAGAGAACATGGAAACAACATACTCATATTGAGTCCTGGTAAGACACAAGATGGCAGTCTCCTATACTGTCAAGGCAGAGTTACCCCTTCCTTCCCCCAAATTAATTGTGTTTCTTGTAAATTATGTGGTAGACCTTACCATATAATTTCAGATACAGAGGCGGATTGGGAGTCATCTCCTACAACCTAACAATGTGAGATGATCAAGCTGGGTCATGATGAGAGAGGAAGCAAGTGGAGGAGGGGCCAACTACTCTAAAATAGTGCTTCATGAGGCTGGAGGTTCGCAGACCACAGAGGCAGCTCTAGTCCTTCCAGTCTCATTCCCTCTTCAGCAGGGGCAGTTATGACCTCTCTCCCCACCACTTTGATGCATCAATCAAACTTGGGGATACTTTTTGGTGATTTGAATTCAAGCTCCTAATCATGGGACAGTACCTGGATGAAAACAACAGGTGTGGAGCAATAAACAAAGCCTCAAGGCTCTACCTCTCCACTGGGGCTGGTCATTGTTAGGTACTTGACTGAAGGCTGCTCCTCTCCAAATCCCTCAGATATAATATTCTGTTGGGGAATAAGTTCTCCTCTACTCTTCATTCCCATGCTCTGCAGAAAAGTGGCTTAAAACAACGTAACAGGAGCCCTGGCTGGTGGCTCAGTTGGAGCATCGTCCTGTACAGCGAAGGTTGCAGGTGTGATCCCAGCCAGGACACATACCTAGGTTTCAGGTTCAATCTCCAGTCAGGGTGTATTCAGCAGGTAACCAATCAATGTGTATCTCTCACATCAATGTCTCTCTCTCTCTAAAACTGGAGGATTTGGAAAAAAAAAAATAGAAAAACCAACATAACAGGAAATGGATTCTGGAGGAGACATCACTCAGAGCTCTGCTATTGGGGGAGGAGGGAGAAGGAAGGTGAGCAGAGGGTAGGACAGTGGCTAGTTGTCCTCAGAGTTTCTGAGAAGACTAGGCCAGTAGGGGATGAAAGCACCTTGGAGGAGTTCAGCTGTTTCCCTGAGTTAGGCTGGAGGTGGAGGCCAGAACTGCCTCATAGACCACTCTTCTCTGGACAAAACAAGAGCAACATTTCAAACTAAGAAAAGCAGGATTCTTCTCAAAAACAGGAGTCATTTCACAAACTTGAAATCAGACCACACTAAAGCTCTGTCTGCAAAAATAATGGTTTTTCCTGACATTTTAAACAGCACAACTTAACGGCTCAATGTTGCATTTGACATTTAAAAAGTCATCCATCTCCAAGAAACTTATTGGCAAATCTTCTCAGTTCCCAGAATTAGCAAATGTAGTGTGCAAGGGAACACATTCTACAAGAGCCCTAAAGACTCTTTAAAAAGGAAAGCCAGGACACCAAGAGCTAGCTGTTAACTTCACTGTATTGGATCTCTCTCTCTTAGCTCAGGCCCTGCCAGCCCACCTGTAAACCAATTACCTTTTCTGGTAATCAGCCTCCTCATCACAAGAAGGAAGAAAAATCTATTCTCAGCTTAGTAAACTGTTGTAGTAGGAAGATAGCTATACTAGATAAAGAGAAGGAATTAAATTGCTCCGCAATTGAAAAGCAGGTATTCTGGAGCAAGATTGCCTCAGAATTGTGGCTACTCTGCAGATTATAAACTGTGCAATATTAGCCACATTACCTAACCTCTTTGTGACTCGGTTTTTTCATTTCTAAAATGGGATAGCAATACTACCTATCTCATTGGGTTGTTAAGGTGATTAAATGGGTTAATATTTGTAAAGTTCTTAGAACAACCTGGCAGAGTAAATGCTATACAATTGTTAGAAAATAATAAATGACACATAATGTATTTAACTTTTTTCCTTTTTTACTGAATTTATTGGGGTGACCCTGGTTAACAAAATTATACAGGTTTCAGGTACACAGTTCCACAGCACGTCATCCGTACACTGTGTTGTGTGTTCACCTCCCCAAGTCACGTCTCCTTCCGTCACCATCCTGTATTTAACCTTTTTCAGATCACTTGTGTGCTGATTCTCACTGCGTGTGGCCCAAGCCTAAACCAAACAATGTATCACATTTCTCCTGCCCTCTGTGACTGCTCCGTAGATGGCACATAGTCTCAATCGGAGTTGATCAGGTGTTGTGAGCCTATTTCTGGAACCCCTGGCTCTTTCCTACTGAACTTCAATCTGACAGGATATAGAGTCTGGAGCTGCTGCCACCATCTTTCAAATATAAGGCAGAATCTGTCTGAGAATAACAGAGTGAAGCAAATCCATGATAAAGACAATGGGTGTGTTAACATTATTGGAGCTCCTGGACCATGGGATGCCTGAAGCTATGTCTCCCTTACACTTCTTAATTACAGGGACCAATAATTTTCCCCTTTCCTTAAATTATTAGGTCAGGTTTGGGAGATTTTGTGGGTTTTTAAAAATATTTTATTTATTTATTCTTAACGAGGGGGGGAGGGAGGGAGAATGAGAGGGAGAGAAATATTGATGTGAGAGAGAAACATTGATCAGTTGCACTTTGTCGCACCCCCACCGGGAACCAAACCTGCAACCCAGCATGTGCGCTCACAGGGAGCTGAACCAGAGACCTTTTGCCTTGTGGAACGATGCCCAACCAACTGAGCCACACTGGTCAGAGCCTGGGAGTTTCGTTTAATCACTTGCAACTGGAATAAACCAAATCAATACAACTTACAATATATTTCAGGGCCTATAGTAAGTATCATGGCAAAAAAAAAATTATAACCTCCCTGGCCAGTGGCTCAGTTGGTTGGAATGTCATCCTGTACACCAAAATGTTTCAGGTTGCAGCCCTGGTGGGGGAACATAGGGGAAGCAACCAATTGTTGTTTCTCTCTCACACTGATGTTTCTCCCTCTCCCTCTTCCTCTCTCTCTAAAATCAATAAACATATCCTTGGGTGAGGATTAAAAAAATTATAACCTCATCAGCATTTATAATGTCAAGTTCTGACTTTGTGATTTTTGTCAGGTTGCTTAACTTTTTCTGGTCTCAGTTTGCTCATCTGAAAATCAAGAAATTGAAATAAATAATCTTTATGGACACTTCCAGCTGTAAAATTTTATGACTGTGCCTTAAATTAAGGTCTTCTAGCTACCTTCAAGATTACTTTTAAGTTCACTTTTTCCATTCACTACAAAACCAAGAATAATTTCAAAAGAATGGTTTGTTGTTGGTGGTGGTTTTTTTTTTTTTGGTTTTTGGGAATTTTTTAAAAATCCTTTTAAGAACTCTTATCGAATTTTTTTTAAAAAAACTTAGCCTGTTGGATCTCAATGCCATTTATAAAACAACTTTTGTATAGTTTCATATAAACTGCAATCAAAAAGTAATTTACTATTCCAAACAGGAAAAAAAGTTATTTACTTCGTCAAAAAAGTTATCTTAAGTTGCAAAGGCTTTTTTTTTTTTTTTTTTTTTTGTAATATGCAGTACAGTAAAATGTAAGCATGCTCTCGGATGCTGGTGCTCTGTGTGCTATGGAGTTACTTTGAAGAGCTTGCTTGCTAAAGGCTGCAGGCAGCTTATGAAATGCAGTCATTTTCTTCACAATTTAGGTACATGGGAATAAAACTGATACTATTACTACCTATGAATAGAGTATGTTTCTCAAAAATGTTGAGACAACTCTTGTTGAATGCTATCTGTGTTGGTACACTTGTTACACCTTGAAGTGTACTAACAGAAACAGGCAGCCAGGAGTCCGTGTTCATTCTGAAACTTGCAAAATCCTTCCCCACATGGTGAGTCCCAAGGAAAGGAAGAGGGTGAAAGACCGTACAATTGCTCATCATCTTACATTTATAGACCATACCAAGACGCTTAACACGACAAGGATGCAAATTCCCTTCACTGCTTTCAGCAAGGTCAGTGGTGTCTACAATGTAGGGTGGAGGTGGAGCAAGCCTGGGACAGGGTAAAGCTTATCAAGTCTACATCTCACGTACAGTTGGCCTTGTTTGAGTGTTTCTCAGGCATCCAAATTGGAGCTGAGGTTTGTTAACCTAGAATCCACATCTATTTCATATCTGTAATGATGCCTTTTCATGTAATTTCTGCATGCATCTCTGATGGTATGCATCTGCTTTTTTATCCCCTTATGGTTCGAATAAAAAAATGCAGAGGAAAACGGCACATATCAGGGCTAAAGCAATACCTAGGAAGACCAGAAGTCTCCAGGGACAAAAGGAAGATAGGGTCACAGCCCAGGTCAAACTGTTGAGTTCCAGGAGGACCTGGTTCTCATTGTTTCTGGACATGCACAGGTGAGTCTGGTTTTGTCCTGCACCACCTCTGTCTCCTTGAGCCAGGCTACCTTGCCCACCATGTGGCAGTCACAGACCCAGGGATTGTTGTTCAGGAAGACGCTGACTTGGGGCAGGCCTTGCAATCCTGCCAGCATGCCATTGTGAGGGGGAGGGGTGCTGTAATTTTTGTGGAGTCTTCTAGGTGTGTCAGCTTGTGAAATGAAACACAGAAGTTGGCTCACCAGCAAGCTGTTGTGCAGGTCCAGGTGCCAGAGGCTGGGCAGTTGGGCCAAGGCATCTGGGAGATTCAGTCTGCCTGGGAGAGAAGTGAATCTACTAGACCCTAACACCACCTTCCCAAGCACTCCTGCTGTTACAGCAGCAGCCTGGAGAGTGCACTGCCTTGCCCCCCAACTACTAGCAATACTACTCTGCCACACTAGGGTCCTACAGAGAGGTCTGCTGACTGCACCTAGCAGGGACCTTAGAAGTGCTCTTTTTCTGATCAATGGAATGGAATAGAGAGCCCAGAAATAACCCACACCTTTTTTGGTCAATTAATATTTGACAAGGGAAGCAAGAACATAAACGAGGTAAAGATAGTTTCTTCAATAAATGATGTTGGGAAAATTAAACAACATGCAATAAAAATGAAACCAAACTATCAATTTATACCACACACAAGAATAAAGTCAAAATAGATTAAAGACTTAAATGTAAGTTGAGAAACCATAAAAATCCTAGAAGAAAACACAGGCAGTAAAACTCAGGCATTTTTTACAGCAATACTTTTATAGATATAGCTCCCCAGGCAAGGGAAACAAAGGAAAAAATAAACAAATGGAACTACATCAAACTAAAAAGCTTTTGGACAGCAAAAGAACCCATCAACACAATGAAAAGAGAACTCACTGAATGGGAGAACATAGTTGCCAATGATATATCTGATAGGGTTTTTTCCAAAATATATAATGAACTTATACTACTCAACACCAAGAAGACAAATAATCCAATTAAAAAACTGAACAGATAATTATCCAAAGAGGACATACAGGTGGCCAATAAGACATATGAAAAAATGTTCAACATCCCTAACCATTAGAGAGATGCAAATGAAAACCACAATGAAATATCACCTCACACCTGTCAGAATGGCTATCATCAATAAATCAACAAAAAATAATTGTTGGCAAGGATGTGGAGAAAAGGAAACTCTTGTGCACCATTGGTGGGAAGCAAATTGGTGCACCCACTGTGGAAAACATTATGGAGTTTCCTCAACAAATTTAAAATGGACCCTGACTGGTGTGGCTTAATGGATTGAATGTCAACCTGAAATCCAAAGGGTTGCTGGTTTGATTCCCAGTCAAGGCAGGTGCCTGGGGTGTGGGCCAGATCCCCAGTAGGGGGCATGTGAGAGACAACCACACACTGATGTTTCTCTCCCTCTCTTTCTCCCTCCCTACCCCTCTCTCTAAAAATAAATAATTAAAATCTTTTTAAAAAATTAAAAATGGAACTGCCTTTTGACCCAGCGATCTCACTTCTGGGAGTATATCCAAAGAAACCTGAAACATTAATTCAAAGAATATATGCACCTCTATGTCCATTGCAGCACTATTTACAATAACTAAGATCTGGAAACAGCCCAAATGCCTATCATAGATAGTGGATAAAAAAGCTGTGGTACATTTACACATTGAAATACTACTTTGACATTAAAAAAAAAAAGGAAAGAAAAGAAAAAAAGAAAATTTCTCTTGCAATAGCATGGATAAACCTGGAGATCACTGTGATAAGTGAAATAAGCTAGTCAGAGAAATACAAATATGAAAAAGGCATCCCTGGATTGGGTGAAGGTCCTGGGAGACTCAGATGTTGGGGAATCTTCATTAGTGCATCATCTATGCCAAAATCAAGTGCTGGGAAATTCATCATGAACTGTGGGCTGCTCAGTAGATCTCAGATATATTTGCAAGTTATGGTCAAGATGGGAGTGTAGGTAAATACAGCTGGCCTCCTCACACAACTACAGCAAAAATTGTAACTAGACCACAAAACAACTATCACCCAGAATTATCAGAAAATCAAGCTGTATGGAAATCCAATGACCAAGGAATTAAGGAAGTTACATTCATCTCTGCGGGTAGGAGGGGCAGAGACACAGAAATGAGGAACAAGTGGTGTCTCACCCATGTGTGGTGGATTGGGAGGGATCCCTTGCTCCCGAGGGATCCCAGTCCCATATCAGACACCCCAGCCCAAGGTTCCAGTGCCAGGAAGATAAGTCCCCATAACTTCTGGCTGTAAAAATCACTGGGGTTGGGGGTGGCAGAAGCAACTGCAGGATTCTCAGAAGTCTCCTCTTAAAGGGTCTGCAACAGACTTAGGGCTCACGCAGACTCACTCCCTTTGGGCTTCAGCATGGGGGCAGCATATGGAAGGGCACCAGTGGCATATGGGGGGAAAGTGCAGTGTCTGGCATCAGGGTGAGTACCAGGGGACAGCTTCTTCCCAGACAAAACTCCAGAGGCCAGGCAGTGGCATTGTCCCCGTTCTGAGCCCTCCCCCACACAGAGCCACAGTAGAGACACCATATCTAAGACTCCATCAACCTGGTTCACACGGGTCTCCCCACCCAGGCGATTACCTAAGGCTCCACCCCATCCAACCTGTGGTGTACCTTTCTACAATAGGCCACGCTACCAAGACAAGGAGTCAAATAAATTATACCTAATACATAGAAACAAACACAGGGAAGTGGCCAAAATCAGGAGACAAAGAAATGTGGCCCAAATGAAAGAACAGAACAAAACTCCAGAAAAATAACTAAACAAAATGAAGATAAGCAATCTAACAAATTCAGAGTTCAAAACACTGGCTTTTAGGATACTTAAGGAACTCATTGGGTACCTTAACAGCATAAAAAGACCCAGGTGGAAATGAAGCCTATGCTAAGTAAAATAAATAAAAATATATGAGGAGCTAATAGTAGAGTGGATGAAGCTGAGAAGCAAATCAATGATTTGGAATAAGGAAGAAAAAAGCATTCAATCAGAAAAGCAAGAAGAAAAAATAATCCAAAAAAACAAGGATAGATTAAGGAGCCTCTGGAACAACTCCAAACGTAGCATCATTTGAATTATAGGGGTGCTGGAAGGAGAAGAGGAAGAGCAAGAAATTCAAAACTTACATGAAAAAATAGTGAAAGAAAACTTACCTAATTTGGTGAAAGAAATAGACACACAAGTCCAAGAAGCACAGAGAGTCCTAAACAACATGGATGCAAAGAACACCAAACCAAGACACATCATAATTAAAATGCCAAAGTTTAAAGATAAAGAGAGGCCCTGGCTGGCATAGCTCAGTGGATTGAGTGTGGGCCTGTGAACAGAAAATAGAATCATAGGTGTAGAGGTCACTTGGAAGGTTATCAGTTGGGAGGGGGGAGGGGAAGAATAGGGGGAATGGTTCAGGGATTAAGAAGTACAAATTAGAAGGTACAGAATAGACAGGGGGATGTTAAGAACAGTGTAGGAAGTGGAGTAGCTAAAGAACTTATATGCATGACCCATGGACATGAACTAAGGTGGAGGATTGCCAGAGGAAATAGGGGTTACCGGGTGGAGGGGGCCAAAGGAGGAAAAATTGGGACAACCGTAATAGCATAATCAATAAAATATATTTTGAAAAAAGAGACAGACAAATGCCATATGATCTTACTTACATGTGGAATCAAATGAAAAAAAGAAACTGATGAACAAACTGGAAACACAGGCATGGATACATGGAACAGACTGATAGCTGTCTGGGAGAAGGATTAGGGGACTGGATGAAAGAAGATAAAGGGATTAAGAAAAGCATATATAACGCGTAGGGATAGACGACAGTGCAGTGATAACCAGAGGGAAAAGGGGTGGGGGAATGGAAGTGGAAGTGAGCCAAGGGAGGGGAAGTGGGGATGGAAAGAGACTTTGCTTGGGACGATGGGCTCACGATGCAGTGTGCAGATGATGTTTTGCTGAGTTGTACACTTGAAACTTCTATGACTTTGTGAGCCCATGTTACTCCAATAAATTCAGTTAGAAGGAAACATGAATGGCTATACCCTTAAGGCATGGTGAATTGTTAATAAAGTTGCCCTTGCATGAACTCTCAAAAAAAAAAAAAAATCCCCTCAAAGGTCATCAACAAGCCACATGCATGACACACTTGCATAGGGAAGTGAAAGTGCAGAGGATTTTTTATCTTCATCAACTATAACATCCATATGGGCTGAGTATAAAACATCACGGTGACAACAAAAACAAAATAAAAACAAAATGTGAGGTATCTAGGAAGTTTATTAACCTGAACCTCATTCCCTATTAATGGCAAAAGTAAAATAACGGCATATTTCTAAGCAACAAATTCTTTCTAAGCAACAAACATTATCTTGGACATCTATATTGTAAATTTGCTAATCTTACAAAGTCTCTAAATACCATAGCAAAAACACACTCAAAGGAGAGAAATCATTTGTTTGTGGTCACAGAAAAGGTTGTAGCGGGATTAAAACCTAGTCCCCTCCTGGTAATGGGATTTATGACCACCAGAAGCTTTTTTCTAGATAAAACATGAGACCTATCGTATTCAGTAATATATTTGAATATTTAGATTTAGGCTATGAGAATGGAGACTATGGTAAAGAATACGAAAAAGTTTTTGTCCTAGTCATCTCTTTTTTATGGAACACATAATATCTTGGAATTCTCTGGAACATTTTTCATCATATTGTCATGTTTATACCACCTCTTTTACTCTTGTATTAAATTTCACTCCTAAACCACTGATTGCAGGGTTGGCTTTATTCAATATTTTAGGAGTAGCTGTGTGTGTGTGTGTGTGTGTGTGTGTGTGTGTGTGTGTGTGAGAGAGAGAGGGGGGGGGGGAGGCTACATTGTGTGTGGCCAAAACAAGAACTATTTACTTCTTTAAAAGAAGTATCAATAATGTGTGTGCCAAGACAGCAGCCAAAGGAAAAGGAAGCCCAGTGCTGCCTATAGAAGCAAGCCAGAGAAAGTAGAGCCAAAAATAATCTGGCCGAAGGAAGTAGACAACAGAAACAATGAAGCTGGTGAGTGTCCAATGCTGAGAGCATTTAACCTTTCATTATTTTCACATGTGGTTTTCCTGTAAATTCTTCAAGACCCAAATTTGACCCACAGTTACACATGTGAATTGAGGACCTGATTGTAATGATCGTTTCTGATCATTTGCTTAAATTCATCTATCCTTACTTTATCAGTAATTTTGAATTTACATGAGGTTTTACTTCCATATTTGTTACTTTATATTCTGTACTATTCTTAGTTGATCATTTTTGGTGTTGACTCTTACAAACACATAGCCTTTCTTGAGCAAGTGACTATCACAGAACTTCGTGTGCGCACAGTATTTACATCCTAGAATATTTGGTCCATGCAAACCCCTTCTTTCCACCAACACACCCTTCTTCCTTCATCTCAATGCCAAATACCAGCCCCAGCTATGGCACCCGAAATATATGAATATACACTTTGCAGAATGCATACTGTTATTTTGTGTTAAAAATAAACATTTATAATTTATGTAACTAGTGTTATTCTGTAGAAGTGATTGTTGCTATTTTTTCACTATATAATATTTTTTCAGGTCTACATGCACTGCAGCATGTATTCCCAGGTTGGTGCTTGTAGTAGTTGAGTAATATCCCATGGTAATGATGCAACACAAATTACTTAAGCGTTCTCCCAGTAGGTTCCCTAGGTCACTTCTAACTTCGCCCACCCTACCCCATCCCTATGAATAATGCTGGGATAAACATTCCTACATATCAGTTCTCTGTTAAAATTTTTTTAAATCATAGACTGTTTCAGAGTTTTAAGTCTAATACTATCATTTCATAGCCAAAGGCCCTACATTGAAAGAGATTAAGAATATTGGAGGCTGCATCCAAAAGGAGAGAAATCATCAAATTTCAGACAGCATTTGGTAGCAGGGGCAGGACCAAGACTAGTTCTCTCAGCTTTCAAACAGCATGCTCTGGGGGCAATTAACATATCTACCAGGAGTTTAACATACAGTCTAGAAATCATAAGTTCTGAATACATTACTATATTCTACTAACAGGTAAAAAGTATAAAATCCCAAGCTAAGTAGAAATATATTGGAATCGGTGCTACATAGCAGGCTCCAGTTATGTAATGCATTTAAAACTAAAATGTTGGGAAAAAACCCAAACTCTACCTCCGACCGGCTGTGTGATTTGTTATTTTTGCTAAGAAAGCTTCCAAAGGGATGTGAGTCTAGTATCTTTGGGGAACTGTTTCGTGCTTCTGAGCTCCACCACCAGGAAATGGCCTCATTTGTCATTTTGCATCCTCTGTACTGGGCCCCCTAGAGCATTTGAACAGAGTCATTTTTGGAAGCGTTGGTGGGAGGCTGGAGTGCTAGAATGCAAATAGCTGCATCTTGTTGGACAGCTTGCTTTACTTCTATGAGCCTCTGTTTCCTCATCTAAAAATGAGAGAGAGTCTAGCATGTTACAGACAGAAATAAAAGCCATCGTTTCTTATCCTTATTTTTAGCTGAAGTCCATGTGTTCCACTACATATGATAACAAATGTGCTTTCAGCCTTTTGTTACGACACAAAAATAAAACATAGATGATTGTATTTTCAGTATTGTACTGCTTCTAACATCAGTGAAATAATGTGAATGATGTTTGCAGAAGTAGATTTACCATGAAGCTGATGAAACCACAAATGCTGGCTGTACCTGGGCCCTGTGGTGTTCCCTGTGGGAACGGAGGCTGCCCTTGGTAACATTGTATGTGTTTATGGCAAATTGCGGAAAGAGATCTCAGAAAAAAGGGACTACAGTATGTAAATCTTCACTAATTTGTTGTGCTATTTTTCCTATTCTAAATAAATATTCCCTTTTATTCCTCTTTTTAAAAAGCCTCCCCCAGTTAAATTATTTTACACTCCCCAAAATCTGGATTTGACCTTAAAAGTATGTTTAACATTACAATTTAAGAATATGAGGAAACCACATAGATAAATCTCAACTTATCTAGAAGAGTTTCCTGGAGAAAAAGGGGTTTACTAGTTTGAATTTTGGGGCAAGTCACTCTTATTATGTCTGGACCTTACCTTTCTCAACTTAAAATGTGCAGATTTGACTGGCTCCTTAAGAACCCTTCTAACTCAGAAAATCCTGACATGATACCTGTCTTGCCATAGTACTTCATTTTTTAAATTTTAAGTCTTCATTGCTGTGAACAATTAATTACATCTACCCTTCAACTGAGTATTTATTTCATAAATGTAAATGAGTAGATATAATTCTTAAAATAAGGCACACTGGTTGTAGCATGTCACTATGGAACTAATTTGTTTTGTAAGGGCAGGAACATTTCTTCTAGTGGTTCTAGTTCAAACTGGCCAAGAAAACACTACATGCTGATTTTCATTTATATCACTACTCAAAATAATCCATTCTGAAAGAGGAAGAGGTATTTTCGCAGTCCCAATGAGACCAACTAAAATCTCTATGTAAACCAAGTTTTAGAAAGTATGAACAAAATAGATGAAAAATTTATGAGAAATCAACCATAGTTGTTTCTCTTCTGAGCTTAGACAGTTGAACCTGATTTTTTTTAAAGAAAAAAATTGATAATACATTTAGCCCTCAAACACAAGAGCCAAAAAAAAAAAAAAAAAAAAAATCAGGTTCGGATTACATTTGTTTCCAGTGGTGAATTTCACCACACACTGCCTCTTATTGGGCACAGGGAATGAGTTGTTGGAAATAGGCAAAATGAGTCCGATGGAGTCGGGATTTTCTGAGTTGGAAGGACCTGGTGGAGCGAGTCAAATTTACATGTTTTAAGGTAAAAAAGCTGAAGCCCAGACACAAGTGTGTGACCCACCCAAAAAGCCACATACCCAAATGAGGCAAAACTGATATTACAAGTCTGGTGCAGTTCCCCCTCACCAATCTGAGTTTGCACAACCATTTGATTGCTTTCATACTTTGGTGTCCAACTGGAGTTTATGGTACAAAACATGGAGCAAGTTTTGTTCTACTTAATATTAAATTCTATGATAAAGTTACAATAATTAAGATAGTGAGTATGGTACAAAGCTCTATAGAGACCCATGGAACATATGAGGTGCCTAGGAATTAGACTCACACACATGTGGAATCTCAATGCATGCAAATGGTGGATTTGTAGATTAGAGGGTGACAGTGGCCAGTCAGTTAGTGCTTAAGCATGTAGTTATCCATGTGAAAAAAAAAAACTGGATCACGACTTTAAACTATACACCCACGAAAATATTTCAAGTTCATGAAATGTAAAAAAGTAAAACTTTAAAATGTTTGAAAGAAAAATAAGACAATGTATTTATGACATTTGGACAGGGATTTCTTAAACCACAAATCCAAAACCATAATGAAGATTGGTTAATTCAAGCACATTTTTAAAGTGCATCAAAATACACATAATATATTTATATAGGTATATTTACTTGTAAAAAATTATTGAACTATACCTGTAAATTATGTGTACTCTGTTTGTGTTTACTATGCTTTAAATTTTTAAAGTTTACCAAAAACAAGACATTATAAACAAGAGTGAAGAGGTAGGCCACACTCTGGGTGAAGAAGTTTACAACATCTGTAACCAACAAAGGATCACTATTTAGAGTATATAAATTACTTCCTCAAATCTAGGGAAAAAGATGACTACTCAAATAGAAAAATGAGCAAGGGATATGAACAGGTAAGTCATAAAACAGGAAATCTGAATGGCTAATAAACATTAAAAGAGGTTCAGCCTCATTCATCACATGTAAATGAAAATAAAAATCATATTGAGAAAACATTTTACACACACTTAATTTGCACACTTTAGTAAGTCTGGTAAGATCAAATATTGGTGAGAATGTAGAGCAGCAGAAACTTTTATACACTGCTGATGGAAGTAAAATTGGCAAAAACCACTAGGGAAATTTAGAAATATCCACCATTAAGTTATGCACAAATGCCATAACCCAGCAATCCCTCTCTGAGAAAATACCAAAGAGAAACTCTTTTATGTGCTCACAGGAAAACATGTGCAAAAATATTCATGAAGCATTGTTCGTAACAACAAAGAAGTAAACAACATAAAAATCCAAATAATCAAAGAGCAGATAAATAAATTATAGCCAAGCAATAGCATACTATATGCTATATGAAGTAAATGAACTACAGCTAAATATATATGTAGATAAATTGTACAAAAATAGTGTCATATGGAAAATAGGGATTTACAGAAGGAGGCTTACAGTGTGATTCTGGGTCATAGGCTGGCTTTATCTTACCACAACTGGGACATTGGCTTAGAACGGGCCAGCTAATATCAGTTAGGAATATTGTCTGTATTTGCTGTTTCTAATCTCAGCCTAGCTAACCTTCAGCCCTCAAGAACAGGTCCACGCACAATATGTTGGACGGGGGAGGGGGTGCGGGCCGGACGAGTGTCCTCAGCTGACCCAAGCAGGGAGAGAAAAGATGGAATCTCACCGGCACATGACCCAAGAAAGCCACGTATAGTATAAGGATAGCAAGGCTCACCCGGACATTTTTAGGTAGAAACGACAATGACATACACGCCTCTGAGTCACTCTACTCCAATCTGGACTTTAAGATTGATGTACAGTTGTCACCCTGGGAACTCCCTTCATTGGCATCCTGGGGAGTCCCTTCACCTTCCCTGAGTTTTGTATCCTGGTCTTTTTTTTTTTTTTTTTTTTGTATTCTATGTCTTCCTCTTTCTTCATTTATTCATTTGGTGGAACATATCATCCACCGCTTTCTAAGAGGTTATTTTGGGGACATAAATGTTTGGAGTCTGAAAATGTCTTGCCTTGACACTTAATAGTTTGACTGAATATAAAATTCATTATGCCCTTTCCAACTGGAAAGCTCATGTATCTCAGTTCTGAGAAATGTTCTTGAGTCATCTTGTTGACAGTTTCCTCTCCTACTGCTACTTCTTTTATTCAGATTTTGGAATTCTACCGTTGGTTACGTTTCTCATTCTCCTCTTCTCTTCTTTCTCTCGCTCTGTCTTGTTTTTATTGTTGTTTATTTGTTTGCTTTTTGGTGTACTTTCTGGGATAATTCCTCACCTTTATCTTACATTCCTGTTATCATGTTTTAAATTCTCATGAGCGTTGTTGTTTTCTTTTAATGTGCCTTTTTGTAGATTTCTACTCTTATTTCATATATAAAATATCCTAACTCTCAGAAGATAACAGCGATTTTTTAAAAATTACCTTTACTCTGCAAAACTGCCATTTCCTCCAAGATGTTTATTTCATTTGTTTACTCTCTAGCCGGCCTTAAGTTAGACACTTTCTTTAAGTATCTGTTAGTCCTTGGTTGTCTGCTCACGTTTAAAGGTGAGGGGGGGAAAGCTGATTGGAAGATCTGAGTACGTGGGTGAAGCTTCCCTGTAAGGAGGCTGGGGAGGCTCCCAAGTAGGTGGCTGAACTTTCTGGGAGAAAACTTTCAATGCAATATATTTAAGTTTTTCCTCCTTCACTAGTCAAATCCCCCACAGATTTTTCTTTCACTCACCTGCCAGCAGGATAAGGATTGGCTGTCAGTACTTAGGGAGCTGAGTGGGAGAAGAGAGTTAGGGGGTTTCAGCAATCAGTGCATGCATTTATTTAATCAGTCCCCTTGTTTCAGGTATGGTATCTACGTGCTCACTCAATTGTGTTTGATTTGCTCCGGTTCATAGACTCTATTCCAAAAAGAGCAAGTTCTGCTGTGGTAGTAGTGGGGACCGCAGGATCTGAACGCTTCTTACCAGTTCTCATTGGCTTTTAATTAGTCCCCTTCGGTTTAGCCCCTGCTCTCTCCTTCCACCCCGCAGCCCTGCTGTCACCAATTTTGAGGCTTTTCAGATCATGTGGTATAAATTCAATGGGCTCTCATCTTTTCCCAGTATCAGGTTAGAATTTGGCTTTCACAGACTCAGTAAGTCAATTCCCACTCAAGTGGCTGCCTTTCAACTTCTAAAATAATATTGCTGTGGATTCCCTTTGCATGTGAAAAAAATACAAACTAAGCCTGGACATTTAAAAAAAAAAAAACAAACAACTATAAAGGGTTGGTTCTATGTAATTTGTAGGTAGGTTTTCACTCTTCAGTTTGGGAGACCGTCATATTCTCCTTGTCACTGTAGGTGTATGCCCTGTGTTAAAAATTCCTCCATGTATAGTTCAAGTGGGAGTTCAGGAGGGATTGAAATTACTAATATATGTATGTATTCAGGTCATCATCTCTACCTGGAAATTTATATAATGATATGATTATTGTTTAACTCTTTATATTTTTCATCTCTCATAAGTATCACATAATTTATTAAAGAAAGGTTTGCAAAACTACACTAAAGTCATAACATTTAAAGAGAGGCATCATACTCTCTCTTGGTACATGGATATCTTGAGAATTTCATCTAAGGTTAGATGGTGCAGAATTATAGAGCTTGAGAACATAAAGTCCCACTCCTCTCAGTTCTTTTCAAGAAGAGCAGACTGTCCAAGGAGTTGATGTGATTTGTTCATGAACATTACTAGCAAACTAATTATCAATAAAATTTCCTGATTATGGGTCAAAGTTCTTTTGCTAAGTATCCAGAGACCTAAGTCTAGTGTGTTTTTTTTCCCATAGTAAACTGTTTCTCCAAATATTTGGTAATTCTCTTTAGTTTTTCCTACCGACAACATTCAAATCATTTGAATTTCTTATAGGTTCTACCAATCACACCATAATCAAGAGGAACTTAAAATTATGCACATTGCTTAAAACAATCAACCAACTAGATATTTGAATGTGAAAAATCTATTCTAAAATAAATGACAAAAATGGGACAATCTTTATCACTTTCTCATGGTTGGTTAATCTGGACTAGCTCAGACCTTCTCCTGCACATTATCACTTAACTAAGGAAATTTCTATATATCTGTATCTATCATACTTATCTATCTATAGATAGATATAGATATAGATATAGATATAGATATAGATATAGATAGATATAGATATAGGTCTGTCCAGAAGGTATCCAGCCATGAAATATGAAAAATAGAGACATTTATTGAAGAAGATACAAGAAACATTTATACATAGGACAATAATGACACCTCAGACCCCTTCAAAGTAGGCAACTTGGGACCTTACATAGTTCACCTATTGTCTCTTCTGCTGTTCAAAACACTTGCAAAATCCTTTGTTGAAATTGTCATCAGCTGCCCTGTCATATTTTCCTGAATCTCATTGACAGCCTGAAATCTCTTCCCTTTCAAAAGTGATTTAATTTAGGGAAAAGCCAGAAGTCTCTGGGCTCCATATTTGGGCTGTAATGGGACTGAGTCACCTCAATGATTTGGCATTTTGCAAAAAAACTCTGCAGGCCTTCCAGAACGTGGATCACTTTCAACAGATTCTCAACCATCTTTGAAGAGTTTGTGCCACACTTTTATTTGCACTATCATTGCATTGTCCCCGAAAGCCTTCTAAATCATCCAAATAGTTTCTGTGGAGAAATGTTCAAGCTTAATGCAAAATTTGATGTAAATCTGTTGCTCTACTTCCTCAGTCATTTGTGACAGCCACACAGTACATGTGCTCACTAAATGGCATCTACCACCCCCACTGACTAGTACAGTGAAGTCATCATTGTTCACACATGTGTACTCCAGTCCACTCTCCTTGGCTGCCAGGTTACATGATGTCACACAAACTGTTCTCATTATATTAACAATAGCTGTACTTTTTCTGGACAGACCTCATATAGATATATGCGAGTATATCTGATGTAGTTTGCCAGGAGAGACTTGGGGGCTTCACTTGGTTTGGAACACTAGATGTTAAGTCACATGTTTTCATTGTTCCTGCAGATGTCTTCAATTTTGTGCTCAGACTTACATTTCCATTCTTATGAGTGATGTGTTGCAATATTTCTCTGTTTTTCTGCGTCACCTTGTGAACACAGCCATCTTAGGGATTCAGGAAGCACATACCCAAAAAAGGATTCAATTGTGAAAGTTCATTTCATTTAAGCAAAGTTAATTCCTTGCCTTTTCTCCTTTGCAAACTAACGTGCACAAAAACTTATAAGGTAATTATGCTTTCATGTTTAGACTTCAAAAACTGAAGACTCAGCCAGATTTTTCAAAGAAAAAAAAAACCCAGATCATTTTCATATCCCAGAGTTTTAAAATTCTGCCAAATAACTCCATAAAATGTCTAACACACACACACAACCTGAGGTACTGGGAAAGTATTTCTGAAGAAATGAATCTTCCAGAATGTTTTTACTTATCTTGTTTTCCACAGAAAATTTCAAAAATCTACTCACTCATTTTCATGTACCAAAAATCTACTCACTCATTTTCCCTTCAAGAATATAAACAGAATTTGTAAGTGCTTGAGTAAAAAGCAAGTCAAGTAGAGCAAGGTTTCATTTCTCAGACACATTTTTAAACTTAGTAGCAGAAACACACACCATCCTCAAATTCACATCATTCTCCACTGATTATGTTATTGGATCTTAAATATTGGATAGTTTGAGGTTAAGCATAATGCTGGAATCTGAAATCAGAATGCAAGGTGATTCACAGATTCTTGATTTGTGGTTTTAAATGTGGATATGAGGTACCATTTGGCAGGGCTTTATTTTCCTTGCGTCTGGTATGGTTCAGAATCACCTGCTGTGGTGAAGACAGGAGGGCAAGTGATTGGAGTGCAGCTGCCTGCCATTACATTTATCTTCTCAAAACCATTGGGACAAGTTGAGGATGTTGTAGACCTTAAACTTGTGCTTTCTCTTAGTTCAGTGTCTTGAGTTCAGCTATTGAGCTGAGGATTGGAGATATATCCAATCTCCATCCTTCTCCTCGAAATGGAAAACAATGTTTTGTTTTGTTTTTTCATGAGAGCCTTATGTACATTATGAAGGAAAATAAAAACCAGGAAAAAAAAGATGTCTGTCTACACAGACTTGCTCCTGCCTGCATCCTTTCCCTTCTGGATCTCCATGTTTCTGTACGGGGTGAAATAAGAAATAAACACTAATAGTTAATAAGCCTTTACTACATTCTAGGCCATTCACATATGCTGTGTTGTTTAATCTTTGCACACACTGCAACATGGGTACCATTGTTATCTCCATTTTATACACGAGAAAACGGACGCTTCAAGAAATTAACTCTCCCAAAGTCCCGCAGCCATCAGACGGTAAACTACCTTCAAACCCTGGCATCCTGGACCCAGCGCCAGCACCTTCATCTCACGCCTGACTGAAAACAACCTCACAGCAACTGCTGGAAGTCTCCCCCACTATCAGTGACCTACTTCTCATTAACCCCTGAAAGTGTTCCCTGTTTTACCACTGGACACCATATTGACTCATTTGGATCCTCTATGAAAGAGTTATCTCGTGAAAAATAACTTCAGTGCATGAATCATAACAAAGGTGTGAGTATTTTTCTTTTCAAAGCAAATTGATTGTGTTATAGTTTTTATACAACAATATGTACCATTTTCTGTGTATAGGCTGACAATTTTTGACAAACTTATATATCCATGTACCCTCACCCCAGTCAAGATGTACAACATTTCCATCATCTCAGTAAATTCCCTTGTGGTCTCTTGCAGTCAGACCCCCATAACTCCCACACCAGCCCCAGTAAACCCTTTTCCATACTTCAGACATAATGTGAATGCCCCATGATATGCCATGTTCAAATTTTCCACATAACTCTTTGCTTTTAATATATAATAAACTCCAGGGAAGATACGTCCAAGCTTGGGTTTGTTCTGTGTGACTATTTCAATAACATACAAATAAGTGTGAAGGACAAAACTTCAGAGGTAATTGGTACACCTGCCAAGGCCATCAGTCATGACACCGTGACACCTAACACCACATAGAAATTCATGCCACCTGCGATTTTCTAAACAAACCTAAAAATAAAGTGAAATCCATTTGAAATTATTAGAGAAAACCTATATAAAGCTTCTGTGAAGAATAAAACCTAGTTTATAACCAATGCTTCTTTTAAATGGCCATTATCATGTTATAAATCATATTCTTACAATAACAGCTACAGAATCAACTATGAAGAATACCATCTAGGATGAGAATCAAGAAACCAGAGACTCTGTTTCACCTCTGCTACTCACTAACGTTGAAACTGCGGACAAATTGTAACCAGAAAAGACACCGGCCTTCAGGCTGCCTGTCACTACCAAATCCAATAAGCAATGACAGTGATTGAATCTTTTATGAGCACTTTATTCAGAAGGCCAGCAATGTGAGAAGATGGTGGGTTCATACCCTAACAAACCATTTTCCCTGCTCTTTCCTGGCCAGAATTTTTATAAGGGAGGACAAACAAAGTGCAGTGAGGGCTTTGAAATTCAGGGAGGATTAGGTGAGCAAAGCTGCAGCATTTGTTTTCTGGGCAGTGCTGCCCCAAGGAAGGTGGGGGGAGGTCTGTCTCCTCGTTGCTACAAAGGCCCAGATGGCCGTCAAATAGTCCTCAGGTGATAATCTCTAGCCAGCCTCCCAGGAGGCAGGATGTTTCACAGGAGCCAGGATGCACATTATCTGCAGTTTCTGAAACAAAAGGCTTTAACATACACATTACTTGCTAGGCTTAATAACCTTTTTCCTTAAGCTAAAATTTTCCAGGTCTTGAGTCCCCTATCAAAATCCCTCATTCTCCACGTATGAAGTTGGGATTGTAATAAATGTGTCTCCCTCCTGAGAATAATAGGAAGATAAATATCTGCAACAACATAAATCCATGGTAATTTTTTAAAATTGCCTTTAAAGAGAGAGGGAAGGAGAGAGAGAAACAGAAATATCTATTTGTTGTTCCACTTATTCATGCATTCATTAGTTGATTCTTGTATGTGTTGTGACCAGGCATTGAACCTTCAACCTTGACGTATCAGGAGGACACTCTAACTGACTGAGTCACCCAGCCAGGGCCTGAGGTATTACTTTTAATACAGAAAGTCTAGAAATAAATACCATATTGTCCTAACATTGTTATTATTTTAATTTGTCCAAATAATATGATTCTTGTGGGACATTTATTTGGCTCTTTGTGCAAGAAATAGGGGAAATAAATCAGATGAAAACAGAGAAACAAGGAGAGGAAATAAATGAGACAACTTTTATTACTGTATTATGCTAAAAATTACTGTGAGAAATGAAAGGACAATTCTAAATTAGATAACTCCAAGACATGAAATCCCATTTCCGGGGTATTTCAAACCAAAGCCCTATGAGAGAGAATGAAGCTAAACAAAGAACATGTCATTGTAAAACTGAACTAACAGAAAGCTCAAATAGCTAAATGGTCTCCATGATTAGAAATAAAAAAGGCATATTAGCTAGTAAGTGGATCCACTGTCAATAAAGAGCCTGTAGAAATCCCTAAGGGTCAGGATGTTCCCTCCTGACTCTTTTTCAAAGTAAATGGCTAAGCATCAGAAGTTTCTAGTTCTTGACCTAAATCTGAAGTATTCTGAGGCCTGGGCCTGCAGACATTTAGCCTGGGGCTAACCCCTGAACCCCAACAGTCAGTTTCATCTCTCCCCAAAGCAAAAAAACATCAATCTGAAGACTTTAGACCTGGTTGGTGAAGCCCAGGTAACACACTTCAGGATTACAAACAGCAGCTACCTTTTATTTCCATATTTAAAAATACAAAAAGATTACCTTTAGTCTGTAAAAAGGTAATCTTAAAATATGCAAAAGTTAATAAATTGTATGGATAAAAAAATGACTATTTTTAACTTGCTAGAATGAGATTCTCTCTTGAAGCTTGAGCAAGATGCACTTAGGAAAACCAAAAGTAATTTCTATTTTGAACCATGGGATTCATAGGCAGAAGGCATCATACTGTTTACCACACAAGTATCATAATTTTCTGATTACTTGTCTAAATTATCAGTTCCTTATGGGCCAGGTCTTAGTCACCATTATTCCCTCATAACAGTACAGAGCCAGGCACGAGAAGGTGCTTGATCAACCTTAGTTCTCTTACGTGGCCCTTCCTAGGTCTACTTCTCTTGGAGACTCTGTATTCTGTGACCCAGATGCTAAGATTTCTCCTAGCATGGGAGGATTGTGCAATTACTTTCAAGTTCCAAGGGTAGCTGGAGAAAAGGAGAGGAACAAATAAACAGCACATACTGTACTTCAGTCACTTGGCTTTATTTGTTTTTTGTTTCCATAACAATAATGCTTCACCTCTCACTCTTTATGATATAAAGACTCTGGTGAACAGCAGTCCTCAGAGGACACAAGGTGCAATTTTGACTGGGCAACTCAAACGTTATTTTCAGACAGTGAAAGTTGGTCTTTAGCACACACTTATTTAATAATCAATGCTAACTGTAAACACTACTCTTACCCGTAATCATTATCCCAAATAATTTTCATATGAGAGTTACTAGTCATAATTCCAACACGAAGTCACAACAGAGCAAAGACAAATAATTTGGGGGAAACCTGACAGTTAAAAATAACAAAAAAAATGCTCGCAGAAAATACCTCAAATACATATTTTTATATATATGAAATATATGTACATATATATTATATACATACACATGCACACATATATAAACAATTTACAATGTAAACGACAAATAGAATTCCGTGAGCAAATAAATATAACCAACACTCAGTAGAGGAACAGTTAACAGATCCTACACCAGCAGCTCTCAAAGAGTGGTCTCTGTGCCAGCAGCATCAGCGTGGCCTAAGAACTTGGTAGAGATGCACGTTCTGCTTTTCCGGGGTGGAGTCTGGACCCAACAAGCAGAAATGGCACCTCAGGAGGGGAAGGAAAAGAAAGAAGAACAGGTCATCAGTCCTGAACCGCAGGTGGCTGAAGGAGAAAATGTATTTGGTATCTGCTACCTCTTGGCATTCCTTCCTTCAATGACACTTTTGTCCATGTCACTGATCTTTCCGGCAAGGAAACCATCCTCCATGTGACTGGTGGGATGAAGGTAAAGGCTGACAGAGACGAGTGTTCTCCATACGTTGCCATGTTGTCTGCCCAGGACATGGCCCAGACATGCAAGGAACTGGGTATCACTGCTCTCCACATCAAGCTCTGGGCCACAGGAGGCAATCGGACTAAGGCCCCCTGGACCAGGGACCTAGTCAGCTCTCAGAGCACTTGCCTGCTTGGGAATGAAGATTAGATGGATAGAGGATGTCACTCCCATCCCCTCCGACAGCACCCGCAGGAAGAGAGGTCACTGTGGTCACTGTCTGTCAACAGGGGTCTTCAAATTATTGTTTTCTGTTAATAAATTGCCTATCTGTCAACTAAAAAAAAATGCACACTCTCAGACCCTACCCTAGACCTACACCCCAGACCTATTGACTCAGAAATTGTGGGGCTAGGACTTAATAATCTGTGCTTTAACAAACACTCCAGTGATCAGATCGACATGTTATAACCTTAAACTTATACAATGTTATATGTCAATTACATCTCTATTAAAACAAACAACAAAAAACAAGCCCTCCAAAGGATTCTGATACACACTGCAGTTTAGGAACAACTGCCCTGACCTACACGTATTACTATCCTCATCTTACCAAATGAGAGACGGTGCGCTCATATATAACCCAGCCAAAGGAGCCTGGAACGAGAGCAGGCCTTGTGACTCTGAACCCAGTATGCAGTATTGAAGAAAAGAATCAATTCAAGAACCAGAAAAACTCTGATTCCTAAGAGGGATGTTCTTTTAGCTGAAGTAGAACTTCTTAGGTTTCAGGGACTTTGTCCATGGCACAGGGATGGTAATAATGTTCTAGCCTCAAAGGGGTTTTGGCGAGAAACAAATTAGGTAAAATATGTAACCACGATTTTAGGCCATAAGTGTCACAACATTTTGGTCATCATTATTTCTACAGCCTTTTGGTCTTATGAGACAATGTATTTTCAGTTGCTATTCCACATTTCTAATGTTACGGAAGAAACAACTCAACACGCAGTTGGATGGCGGAGCATGACCCTTTATTAACGTGCACGGGCCCAGAGGAGTACAGACCCCAAATTCTGAGCCCCGAGCCTTGGCTGAGCAGGGCTTTTATTGCTCTCTGGACACCCTTCCCTACGTAGCAAAAGCAGGAGGTACAGAAGCTGATGCAAAAAATAATTAAAAATAACTCTAGGGTTGAGGTGTCCTTATCGGAAGCTAGGTGTTCAGAAGCCAAAGCGGGAGTTGCTGCTATGTACAGAAGCCAAAAAGCGGGAGTTAGCCTTGAGGAGTCATAATCTGAAGCTGAGTGTACAAAAGCCGAAACAGAAATTATGACTGCCTGGCTGAAATCCAACAGCTGGCAGCTTCTAAGTAACCTAAACAAAACTCTTTCCCAGTTCCCGGTCCCTCTTCTGGGTCACTTTGTCCTAGTTGACTTTTCCTCTACACTAACTATAGAATTTATGTGAACTTTTAAACATGATTTACTTCTAATTTTGATTTCGGTTATGGTTTTTCCTCCAGGTTGTAATATTACATGAGTTATAACTCTACTCAAGACAAAATTACTATCAGCCATATTTTTGTATAGAGAAAAGAGATAGTGTTATGTAGCATTTTTCTAGAAAAGTATGAAGTGATTATAATGTTAGAAAAAATCTCAGATTATAGTGATGTATATCTTAGGCTTTTCAGCTCACATAAGTAGCTTTCATAAGTGAATTATCATTCTACATTTATTTTATATGACTGGCATTTTTAATGTATCATGTCTTGCATCCTAAGTGGACTTAATATAATAATTTCATAAACTATATATGTATGTTTGTTTTTTTAAATAACTTTAATTTTATTATAAGGTATTATAATATCATTATAGGTAACTATCTCACTTATAATATTATGACATTATAAGTAGGAGGTCATGGGAACCTCCAGCTGAAAGCCAGTTGGTCAGAGTGCAGGGACAGCCTGGACGTGTGATGCGCATCTGGAGGACTGGGGCAGTCTGGTCAGACTGAGCCCTCAGCCTGCGGGACGGCACCCTATGTTCAGGCAGATGGTGTCGGAACCGAGCTGAATCGTAGGGCACCCAGTTGGTGTTGCAGAACTGCTCAGTGCAGGAAAACCCCCTCGTATCTGTTGTCAAAGCATTCTAAGTGTGGCAATAGTGCAAGAATAAAGAAGGACAGAAGGAGGACTGGGTTTTTCTCAATATAGAAACTTTTTTAATATAGAGAAAAATGCATACCATGTAACTGTAAAATAGGGCTATTTATATACTTTACAAGACAAAGAAATGAAGGCAAAGTGGACACACCAGGAAACTTTAAAACCTCCACAGCCTAAGGTTACTGGTGAAACATGGATAAAAATTTCCTGCTCTGAAATACTGAGAGGAAATTCTGATATCCAAATAAAATGCAACTATGAATCTTGGGTTGAAAATTTTGAGCTCTCCTTAGAAGTACAAAACATCTTGGCCTACGTGGTGTGGGGCCCGGGGTCAACGTCAGAGTTCTAGGAGTGGGTAAGAAATTCAGATCATGACGTAAGAACAGAGATGAGGCACTGAGCACAGTGGCTTTTAGTAAATGAAAGAGTGGCATACCAAACACCTGCAAATAATGTGACTCTTCATGGTAATCAATATTAGCAGCTAGTAATATGCACCCTCCCAAATCTGAGTGTCTTAACAATATATTTTTTCATTTTTTACTTTATTTTGTTTTAGTTTTATTGAGGTATAACTTAATCATAAAACTGTAAGATTTTGAGATTAAAATCTTAAAATTAAAATTGTAAGTGCACAATATGATGATTTGATGTACACATATGGGGTAAAAAGATTCTTACTTAGTTTAAACATTTCTTTCTTTCTTACCTCCCTGCCCGATACAGACTGGGCAGCTCTCCGTGGAGGCTGTTCTCCAGTCAGTGACTCAGATGTCTGGGCTACTTCTGTACTATGCTCTGCTATCCCCTCGTGCCTCCATGGGCTTCTCTGCTTGGTCATCACTCCACCATTAAGAAAAGGGAAAGAGCAAGGAGGATCACTCAGGATGTTTTATAGACAAGTCTGCAAGTGGCATACTCCACATTCCATTGGCCAGAACCTAGTCAGATAACGCCCACCAAACAGCAAGCAGGATTAGGTCATGAGTCCTCTTGCATATCCAGGAAGAGGAAATGGAATTGGTGAGCATCTAGCCAATTTCTGCCACACAATGACTAATAATCCATAATCTGGTTCTATTTTAGTTAAAATCATACAACTTCCTAAATTGTTTAAGCATGTTTTATTGTGTAGGTCTTCAAATATATTATTAAAAACTGCAATATTTGAGTGTTGTTATTCAGATAGCTAAGATTCTCAATAAAATTTATAGAAATACAGGACTCTCTGGTAGTATGTGAATAAAAAATAATTATTCAAAGTTCAAATGACTGAGTTAAGCAAATCCATCCTACCATTTGGAGGATAGCTAAGCCTTTGTCCCTTTAATATGCCTTGTGAACCCATTTTTGAAAAGAGTATATAATAGAGAATAACATAAAGAATGTTTGGGCAGCTTCAACCTGAGACTTGGCTTGTCACCTTCCTCCATGAACAACATGAGCTCCAGTACACACTCCAGCTTCTCCACAAGCTACCAGACCCTGGACTCCCAGCAATTGCCCAGCCACAAGATCCTGCTGGCCAGCAGTGCAGCCAGCGTCTATGCAGGTGCCTGGGGCTCAGACTCCCAGATCTCGGTGTCTCACTCCAGCAGCATGGGAGGCAGCTAGGGATTGGGGGTCTGGCTGCAGGGATGGCTCAGGGGAGAGGGTCTGGCAAGCATAGGGGTCATTCAGAGTGAGAAGGAGACTATGCGGTGCCTGAATGACCACCTGGCCTCCTACCTGGAGAGGGAGAGAAGACTGGGGGCTGATAATTAGAGACTGGAGACTAAAATAAGGGAACACCTAAAGAAGAAGGGACCCCAGGTCAGAAACTGGGGGCATTATTTCAAGACCATTGAGGACCTGAGGGCTCAGATCTTTATAAATTCTGTGGACAATGATGCATCTTTCTGCAGATTGACAATGCTCATCTTGTTGCTGATGGCTTCAGAATTAAGTATGAGATGCAGTTGGCCATGAGCTGCTGGGCAGCTATTGTGTAGAGAATGACATCAATGGGCTCCAAAAAGTCATTGATGACACCGATATCACTTGACTGCAGCTGGAGATGGAGATGAAAGCTCTCAAGGAAGAGTTGCTCTTCATGGAAAAGAACCATGAGGAGGAAGTAAATGCTCTACAAAACCAGACTGCCAACTCTGGGTTGCCCATGGAGTTGGGTGCCCCTAGTCTTAGGACCTCAACAAAATCATGTGGACATCTGAGCCCAATATGATCAGCTGGCTCAGAAGAACTGAGAGGAGCTAGACAAGCACTGGCCCCATCAGACTGAGGAGAGCACCACAAGGTCACCTCTCAGACCACTGAGATAGGTACTGCTGAGATGACACTCACAGAGCTGAGATCTGTGGTCCAATCCTTGGACTGACCTGGACTTGATGAGGAACCTGAAGGCCAGTTTGGAGAACAGCCTGAGGGAGGTAGAGACATGCTGTGCCATGCAGATGGAACAACTCAGTGGGATCCTGCTGCACCTGGAGTCAGAGCTGGCCCAGACCTGGGCAGAGGGGCAGTGCCAGGCCCAGGAGTATGAGGTCCCGCTGGACATCAAGGTCAAGCTGGAGGCTGAGATTGCCACCTACCACAGCCTACTGGAAGAAGGGGAGGACTTCAATCCTGTTGACCCCCTGGACAAGAGCCACTCCTTGCAAACCATCCAAAGGACCACGACCCACAGGACTGTGGATGGCACAGTGGTATCTGAGGGCAATGGCACCAAAGTTTTGAGGCATTTAAGGCAGCAGAAGTGGGACATCCCTTGGCAGGGCAGGAGGCCAATAAAAAGTTCGGAGTTCATTGGGAGAAAAAAAAAGAAGGTTTGGGCTGTGAATTACAAATCTTATTTATGAACTTCTAACACTATGTCCCAATCCATTCTAATACTGTATCTTCCTGAACACTTATGGCAGACCCAACAAAATATCTATTAACCAATAACAACTAGTTTTGAACATTTCTGAAATATCCCCTCCACATACATACATATCGTCATTGTGCTCTTTTTACACTTTTTTCAATGCAAGACTTATAGTCTGCATTTTGTTTAGATATTACTATTTCCTTTCAGTATTCTAGCACAAGGATTTCAACTCATGAGTCACCATTAATTTCTGTGAATTGTGGAAGCTTCAAAACTTTCTGTTGCATCCATTATGCTTTTAACTCTCTCCCCCTTTCTTCCTCTTCACTTTTATAGAATATGCAATAGCTCTGTTTTATAATTACCCTGCATGTACTTTTCTCTTTATTTAAAAATTTTTTCCTATAACCATGGCAGCATTTTGAAGCTTACACTAAGGAAGACTATCTATATATGAAACAGATGCATAAGTGTATCTTGGACAAAATAACTTACAGATATGAGAAAGAAAATTAGGGCAGGCACATGTTTGTGGTTGAGAAAACACTTCTGTCCAAATGCACTGGAGAGGATTAGTATGGAGAGAGGACCGCTGTACAGAAGGATGTTATCTAGTTTTTACATAAGCGACTGGGAATTTTAGGATGACCTTCAACTTCCCTGGCTGACAAAGTACCCTCAACTAGATGCCTGCAATTGAAAACAATTGATGCCACCTCATTTATTTCTGGGGCAACATAGACAAAAAATAAAATATATATGATTCAATATCAAGTGATAATTTTTCATTTGTTTGCAAACATTTGCTATGGATATTGACTTTGAAAAACATCTTGAAATCTAAGTAAGGGCAGCCTTGTACACAAGAAATTAATGTAAACCATAGATTAGAACCAGCATAAAAATATTAACTATTGCCTAGCTGGTGTATCTCAGTGGATTGAGCACAGGCTGAGAACCAAAGGGTTGCCAGTTCGATTCCCAGTCAGGGCACATGCCTGGGTTGTGGGCCAGGTCCCCAGTGGGGGCCACATGAGAGGCAATGACACGTTGATGTTTCTCTCCCTCTCTTTCTCCTTCCCTTCCCTTCTCTCTAAAAATAAATAAATAAAATCTTTAAAAATATGTATTAACTATTAACATCATCTATGTCAAATAATGAGCAAAAAGTAAAACCATGAAAAGAAAAAGGAATAGTTATAGAGAACCCCAATCATGGGATGTTATGACAGAAGGAAAAACAGTCCTGCTATATTGAGCCAATAATATTGTCACTTATAAAGCCTTGCTCAATAACAGCCTTTCATATAAAACATCCTTTTTCCTCTCTGTGAAGATTTTATTTTATATTTGTCATGTAATACACTATATTAATAATTATTTAAAAGTTGTTTTGTCCCTAAAATAGACTCATTTTATGCACCATCTTAACACAAATGGTGGAACCCTGCTGCCGATAAGTCATATGTGGACATTGACCTCTGACCACTTTTGGAAAGTGACAAAAGCAAGACAAAATAATCTAATCTTGTCAAATATCAGATAAGACATTCTTGGCAAAGTCAGATGAGAAATCAGAGTTCATGAACTCCACAGCTGACGTTTTTAACCACTACCTTCTTTCCTTGCTTTGGGAATGCTTCTCGATTAAAAAAAATGTAGGAAATTCTAGAATTTTGCTTTCTTTTTCCCATGACCAATTTAATGGAGTGGTGGAAAGAGCTCTGCACTAGGAATCAAAGACTTAGACTCCTAAAAATTTTTTTTAATAATTATACACTTCAATGAATCTTTTACCCATCACTCAGTTTCAAGAATCTTAAACTTGTAGTCTATTTTATTTCAACTATATCCCACTGAATTTTTTCCTCCTGTGTAATTTTGAAGCCAATTCCAGACATCATACCATTTCATCTGCAATGTTTCAGTATGTATCTTTAAAAGAAGTCTTAAAGCTCTGACTGGTATGGCTCAGTTGGTTGGGTGTCGTGCTGAAAAGCAAAACATCACCGGTTCCATTTCCAGTCAGGGCACATGCCTGGGTTGCAGGCTTATCCCTGGTTGGGGTACATATAAGAGGTAACAAATCCATGTTTCTCCCCTCTCTTTCCCTCTCTCTAAAATTAAATAAATAAAATCTTTTTAAAAAATAAAATAAAAGATGTCTTAAAAAAGTAACAACAATATCATTATGATACCTAAAACATTTGGTGTTATTTAATACCATCAAATATATAGTCAGTGTTCAACATTCCCAGTCTCGTAAATATACTAATTTTTAAGTTTGTGTGCATCAAAATCCAAATAAAGTTCACTCTTTATGATTTACTACATGTTTCTTACTTCTTTTGAAAAAATTTTAGGTTTTCCCTTCAACTATGTTTTTAAAATTTTATTTGTAACCTATTTGTTTTAAGAACTAGGTCATTTGTCCTAGAGACAGAGATCGGATTTTGCTGATTGCAAACTGGTGGTATTGTTTAACACTTTCTTCTGCTTGTCAGTTTTAAATTCATAATTGAATCTAACAGGTTTGAAAGATTCATGTTTGGTTGCCTTTGGCAAAGAGTATTTGATAGATAGTATGTGTTTTCATCAGGAGACACTAATGTCTGTTTATCTCTTGTTTGACCATGTTAGCAGATTTGGGTGCTCAATGTCCAGACTTGTTAATTCATTGAAGATTACATAATGATGATATTATAATTCTATTGGTCTGTCTTAATTTATTAGCCAGAATAAAAAAAAAATTCCCTCAATGAAGGGGGGAAATGGGACAACTGTAATAACATTATCAATAAAATATATTTTAAAAAATTCCCTCATTTGTTATACAGTTCTCCAGAAGTACAGTTCATTGCAGACAGGATAAATGTTTACTTCTTTCTTTTTATTACCAATTTTCAAAATAATGAGTTGGTTTACTAGTATCCAACAATGCTAACTAATTAGTTGTTCTTTTTTCTTATCATTATGATCTCATAAGAGTTTATAGTCCAGCAAAGAAAATGGATGTGCATAATCAATCACAATACAACATGATTTTGCGTTATAGTAAAAGTAAGTAAATGCATAGAAGGGTATGCAGAGATTAGAGTTATTTAACTCTGTTTTATGGGGAATGACAAAGGCCTCAAAAAGGAGATGGTGCTTAAGTTGACTGCTGAGGGATAAATGTCACCAGGCAGAGAAAGTCAGGAATTTGTTCTCTCACAACTATTAGCAGAGGCCACCTGTGCAAATAGTTCCAAGCTGTTTGTCTGGTGCAACTGATGGTAGAAAATGGATGAAATCACTAAGTCATGATAAAGGGGGTAAAGAGGAGGAATCATGTGGTGGGGTAGGAATTGTAGGGGTAGAATGAGGAATTTAATTTTTATATGTTGCGTTTGTGATGCCTTTGGGATATCCAGGTAGAAATGTTTGGCAGTTGCCTAGAAATACAGACCAAAGCTCAGGAAAACCTCATGTCTGGACAGGTCCGTTTAAGGCTCACCAGCATGTAGTAACAGTGAAGTAGATCTCATCCTGAAAGTAGAATGAGATCTCTAAGAAGGGGGAAATAAGAAGAGAAGGGTCACTAAGATGACCATCATATTTAAAGGGTCTTCAGAGAAGGAGAAATCTATAAGGGATGCTGAAAAGGAGCAGAGAAGTAGAAAATAGCATGGAAGCCAAAGGAGGGGTCCGGAAAAATATTGATTGAAAAGTAACAACTAGGCTTTTCAAATAGGTAGCCACTAGTGACCTCATCAAAGTTCTTTTCAGTCAGTTGATGAGAATACGCTTCAGTAAATGCAGAATGAATGATAGGTCAGGAAATAAAGACAGGAGCAAAATTACTCTTTTCAAGAAGTTTGATGTGGTCTGGGAGTGTGAAAACTCATTAATATAGATTGTGTCCTATATGTAACATAAAATCAATCAACCAATAAATATTTATTGTGAGCTATTACATACAAGCTGTTGAGCCAAAGTACTACTAGTGTAAAAAAGATATTTGTGACATTGTTCTTGATAGAAAGGATACAATTGTGAAAGAGAAAGTATGCAAATTTTTAAGTGCATGTTTAAAAAGAAAGCTCTTCAGAAACCCTGAGAAATCAAATTAAAAAATAAGTCATTTAAAAAATATGTTGGCCTTCATCATCTCTTTAAAAGTGTGCAAAAGAATACATGTGCATGATTCTAAAAACCAAGGAAAGTACATGTTGTTAAAAAAAGAAATATAAAATAAATCTGATGTATGAAACAAATATAATTCAGTGAACAGCACAGGATTTTTATATACATTGAAAAATCAGTTTAGGTCCCTCTGAATATAAAAAAGGTAATCACACTATCTTACCAGTCACAGGTAGGCTAACATGTATGTATGGACTCAGTGCAATGTTTGTGAGTGTTACAATAAGTAAATTCATTATTATTAGTTCAACACCATCAGCAGTGCCTGTTGTCATTCTGCTTTTCAGTGTGGGGGCCTCCTACTCACCCTCCCCCACCCCACTGTTGACCCTCAATAAAGGCATTTCTCATTTAACAAAAGTACCCTTGTAGTGCTAGAGGTGGTTTTCACCACCCTGTTTCTTTTTAAAAATTAAATTTATTTGGGAAACATTGGTTAATAAAGGTATATAGGTTTCAAGTGTACCATTCTATGATACATCATCTGTACATTACATTGTGTGTTTACCACCCGAAGTCAAATCTCTTTCTGTCACCATATATTTGACCTTGCTTTATCCTTTATTTTAAATTTTTATTTATTTACTTATTTTTTATCCTCATCCAGGGACCTGCTCACTGATTCTAGAAAGAGGAGAAGGGAGGAAGAGAGAGGGAGAGAAACATCAATGTGAGCGAGAAACGACGATTGATTGCCTCTCATAAGCACTGCAACTGGGAATGGAACCTGCAACCTAGGTATGTGTCCTGACCGGGGATTGAACCTGCAACCTTTGTGTTTTGGGGACAACACTGCAACCAACTGAGCCATACTGGCCAGTGATCTTTATCCTTTATTACCTCCCCCAACCTCCTTCCCTCTAGTAACCACCATACTGTTGTCTGTGTCTATGAATTATTTGTTTGTCTTGTTTTTTTATTTGTAGCTTTCAGTTTTATATCCAATGTATGAATGAAATCATATGGTTCTTGACTTTTTCTGTCTTACTTATTTGGCTTAGCATGATATTCTCAGGATCCATCCATGTTGTTGTGAATGGCAGCATTTCCTACTCACGTTGCTATGGCTGAGTAGTATTCCATAGTAGGTATGTGCCAAATTTTCTTTATCCAGTCATCTGTTGAGGGACACTTCAGTTGTTTCCTTGCCTTGGCCATTGAGAATAACGTTGCAATGAATACACGGGGTACACGTATCTTTGAGAATAAACATTTTCAAATTTTTCTGGAAGACACCCAGAAGGTTTTCATGGTTTTGGATCAGCTTTCTAATCAGAGCCTACTTCAGATTCAAGTGGAGAATAAAAGTGACCATGAATAAGACCACGAGGTTACATAAGTGCTCCTTCTCAGCAGCATCCTGAACTATGAAGAGTCTTTTCTTTTGCTGCCTCTCAGGGGAGCACTTTGAAATCCAGGAACCAGCTTTCAACACAGGCAAAAAAAAAAAAAAAATCTCTAGAACATAAGAGCTTCATTCTCTAAGGAAGAAATGTTTCAGTTTACACTTAAGCCTATTGTCCACAGTAGGATTACAAATAAGATGTCAGGGTGACAAACAAGCAGAAAGACCTTTTGTAACATTGGGTACACCTGTCTTTTCTTTTTGCTCCTCAGACTCAGTTCTGGCCTTGAGTTGCATAGGTGGATATAAAGGACCTTGTGCCATGCTTGAGTGCTATGGCTCCCACCGAGAGGGCTCTCCATGTGCTCTGGCAGGTGGTTCACACCTGGAGGAAGGATTAGGGGGTCATTTCCCTGCTACCCCTTCCCTAAAGAAAAGAGACTTCACAGGGTCATCCCGAGATTAGCCCATGCCAGTGGCTTTGCTGTCTGACTAGATAGTGGGCCTTCTTGAGCCCCAGGGTGGGTCCTAAGTAAGCCTTTCAAATATATTGGTGCGATGAACTGCAAGTTCATCTGTGCATTACATAATAACCTTCTTTCCACTAGTGCATGAAAATCAGTGGCTAAGTAAACAAATAAATAACAACCAAATCTGTTTCAATGTTTGACTGTGAATTTGCGATAATTCCTTTAATCAGCCATCCAAAGAGATGAGTCTCCTCTGTGTCTTGACCTAGAAGTGGATATCTTTCACCATGACTTTCAAAGTCTTTTAATGATAAGACATTTTCATAATCAGTAAATAAAAATTCAAGTTTTGTTACTGAATTTTCTGAAAATGAATTAATGAAAACCTCAGGGAACATTTCACTGTGGAAATAACTGATGACACTTAAGAATTATTGAAGAATTTGAGCCCTGACTCATGTGGCTCAGTTGGTTGGGTGTCATCCCATAAAGCAAAGGTCATTGGTTTGATACCCAGTCAGGGCACAGACTTGGGCTGTAGGTTAGGTCCCCTGTTGGGACGTGTACAGGAGGCAACCAAGCAATGTTTCTCTCTCACATCAGTGTTTCTCTCCCTGTCTTTCTCCCTCCTTCCCCCCCTCTAAAAAAAATAATGATAGTAATTAATTTTAAAAAGAATTATTGAAGAATTTGGGAGAAAACTATAAAGTTATATCATTGTTTCTTTTTTTTTAAATAGAGATTCAAAATAAGCCAACTCATTAGAACTCAAAATGGAATGTCAAGACTCAGATTGCCAATCCACAACAAATTTTTTTCAGATAGCAAGATGTTCACCTTCCACATTAAAAAATACCAAGTTCTAAGTTAGGGAACTGTTGTACTACCATAATTATTAAGGACTCAAAGATGAAAATGAACCATAATAACTTACTTGAAGTTGTTGATAAAAAATCCTATGTGCCTAAATCATACTAATAGAGTAAGGAAATATTGGTTTTGGATGAACAATTGATGGTTCATTAGACCCTGGTATTACTGAAGTAGTTGGCTCATGAAAAAGCTATTAAGCAATGATCAGAAACATTAGTGCAAAAAACAATGATCTATTCCAGCGATTTTCAACTTTTTTCATCCTATGACACACATAAACTAATTACTAAAATTCTGCAACTTAGCGTCCTGGCCAGGTGGCTCAGCTGGTTAGAGCATCATTCAGTACACCAAAAGGTTGGGGGTTCAATTGCCGGTCAGAGCACATACCTAGGTTGTGGGGTCAGCCTCCTGCTGGGTAACCAATTGATGTTTCTCTCTCACATCAATGCTTCTCTCTCTGTCTCCCTTCCTCTCTCTCAAATCGATAACTATATCCTCAGGTGAGGATTAAATAAATAAATAAATAAATATTCTATGGCTCACCAAAGAATGTATTACAAAAAAGCTGACAAAACATAGGTATAATTTTGAATCATTCACACTGATGTCTATTGTTGCATTGGCTGTTGTCATTTTTTTAAATTTGACAATCTAAGGGAAAAGAGGTCAGTGCCCCAGACTAAACAGTCAAGTATTACATGTTTCAAAAATTCTTGCAGCACACTGGTTGAAAATCACTGATCTAGCCTAGACCAACTGTTGGAAACCCCAGATACACATTAAAATCACAAGGTGGGGGCAATAAAGAGTGACAGATACCCTTATAAAATATTTCTTTCATGGTAATTTATTCTAAGTCATTATTCTCTGAACTTAACGGTTTAGAAAATTACAACTACTAAGCAAAGATAGCATCTACATAGTGTTTGCAAGAAGTAAAAGAATATATATATGTGTGTACAGATGAGCCACAGATGACCTTTTCATTTTTCAGTAAAGTTGTAAAAGGCTTGAAATGGAATCAGAACTTTCTGTCCAAATACCTCATCAGTGGTAGAAGGTAAATAACTTGCCAAGGGTCGTCTCTGGTTAGAATCCACATCTCCAGATTCTCATCGTACTGTTCTTTCAAATATTTTCTTGATTCTATTTTTTTTTAAGTATTTTTACTCCCAGGGAATAGTAAAAGAAACCACAATCAATTATTAGAAACTTAAATAAGCATCAGAGGCATTTTATAGGGTATTTGTCAACACCGTGGACTCTGGAATACCGTGAACTTGGTCGAAGCCTAAGAGAAGAGATGACAAGTGCTGACAAGGACGTGGAGAGCAGGGAGCCCTGGAGCACTATTGGAGGGAATGTAAATACAGAAAACATATGGAGGTTCTTCAGAAAATTAAAAATAGAACTACCACATGATCCAGCAATCCTGCTTCTGGATATATACCCAAAGAAGAGGAAATCATTATCTTGAAAAGGTATCTGCATTCTCATTTTTATTTCATAATAGCCATGGAAACATCGTGTCATCAATGGACAAATGTACTGTGATAATTCAGTGGGATGTTATTTAGCCATAAAAAAGAAGGAAATCTTGTCATTTACTATAACACAGATGGACCTTGAGGGCATTATGGAAAGTGAAATAACTCAGAGAAACACAAAACTGTATGACTTCACTCACTGTGGAATCAAAAACATTGAACTCAGAAACAGAACAGAATGGTGGCTGCAAGGGGCCAGGGAGTAGGGAAATGGGGAGCTGTTGGTCAGACAGTACAAACTTCTAGTTATAAAATGAATCTGATGTACACCATGGGGACTATAGTTAGCAATACTGTGTTATGTGCTTGAAAGTTACTGTGAAAGTAGAGCTTTAATGTTCTCACTATAATAAAAACAAAATGAAAATTATATGAGTTAAAGGATATGTTAACTAACCTCATTGTGGTAAAGATTTCCCAAAATATATGAGTATCAAATCATCACATTGTACACTCTAAACACAGGGAGGAAAATCTCAGATATTCCACACAGCAATATCTTCACCAGTATGTTCCCTAGAGCAAGGGACATAAAGGAAAGAATAAACAAATGAGATCTCATTAAAATAAAAAGCTTCTGCATGGCTAAAGAAAACAGTATTAAAATAAAAAGAGAGCCAACCGTATGGGAAAATATATTTGCAAATGATACCTCTGACATGGGTTTGATCTTCAAAATATATAAAGAACTCACATGACTCCACTCCAGGAAGACAAATAAGCCAATTAAAAAGCAGGCAAAGGACCTAAACAGACACTTTTCCAATGAGGACATACAGAGGGCCCAGAGACATATGAAAGGATGCTCAGCAACACCAGCCACCAGAGAGATGCAGATTAAAACCATGATGAGATACCAGTTCTCACTGGTCAGAATGGTCATCATAACCAAATCAACAAACAAGAAGTGCTGGCAAGCTTATGGAGAAAAGGGAACCCTAGTGCACTGTTGGTGGGAATGTGGACTGGTATGGCCACTGTGGAAAACACTATGGAATTTCCTCAGAAAACTAAAAATTGAATTGCCTTTTGACGCAGTGATTCCATTGCTGGGATTATACCCTAAGAATCCTGAAACACCAATTCGAAAGAACCTATGCACCCCAGTGTTCATAGCAGCATGATTTACAATAGCCAAGTGTTGGAAGCAACCTAGGTACCCATCAGTAAATGAATGGATCAAGAAACTATGGTACATTTACACAATGGAATTCTATGCAGCAGAAAGAAAGAAGGAGCTCCTACCCTTTGCAACAGCATGAATGGATCTGGAGAGCATTATACTAAGTGAAATAAGCCAGGCGGTAAAAGACAAATACCATATGATCTCATCTACAAGTGGAACCTAATCAACAAAACAAACAAGCAAGCAAAATATAACCAGAGACATTGAAATAAAGAACAAACTGACAGTAACCAGAAGGGAAGTGGGAGGGGGGAAGGGGAAGAGTTATAAAACAACAACAACAATTATCACATTGTATACTTTAAACTTATACAATGTTATGTCAACCATATCTCAATAAATCTGGAAAACAAGTGAACAATAGAGGTCTTTATGATGATGGCCCATTTGCTACATTAGTTCTTCCACATATATTTAAGTGGCTGACATACTATAATAGGGTATTAAGTAAGATAATAGATGTGAATTATATACAATAATGCCTAGCATATAGTATGCACTCAATAATATATCAGTTGCAACTATGATGCATTACTAAGTGTTGCTCAGTGAAGCATGTGGGTTTTTTTTTAAGTAACAAAATGATGTTTACTTCTATTTGAGTTTGTATTATGTGAAACATTCTTCAGTGAAGTCCAAACCACTTTATAATGCATAGTTAGTAATACTAAAAATGAGTCAAGTAGTCAACATAGATGTGTGCATAACTGCAAAAACAAGAAGACAATATTTTTATCCTCAAGAAACCTGTAACTTAGTGAACAGAAAGGGGAAAAGGGTGAGCTCTGCCAGCCAAGTGAAGGGCCAGGCTGATCAATTCACTGAGCTTAGATTTGTTGCTCGTCTCCCCATCGTTACCCTCTCTATCTCTCACGTAAGCTAGGTAGCATTTGTAGAATTAGAAGAAACAGTATCTGCAGGTTCATTTGACACCCTGGTTCAATTTATACTGTAGTTCTGGGGAGGAGAATTAATGTAACCAAGAAAAGAGACATGTTGATGTCCTCCTTACCCATCAAATAAACTGCCTTTCTGCCAAATGAATGTGGTCATGGGCCAAAGGTGAACTTTCCAATCAGGAAACCAGCAAAGGACAAGGTGACACTAGGCTTATTTTATAGGCTTTGTGTTTAATTAATAGCACTGTCAGAGATTTAAAAGGAGGGGGGAAATGTACTAAAATGATGTCATCTTACTTATGGAAAAGACTACACCACAACATACGTATAGTAATATCAAGGTTACAGCTGACAAAACAGACATTCTAGCCCTAAGAAAGAAAATGTATCATCTTTATTTTTTCCTTAATTACCTTACTTTTACAATCAAAGTTTGAAAATATTCTATTTCACCGTGTGTGAAACTTTTCCGCAAATGGTAATAATTGGCTGTAACTTCATTGAGGCAAATGGAACTTTCAAATAAAAAAATGACTTTACTACATTCACGAATTCACTTAACAGATATTTCCTGTGAGCCTATTATGAAAGAGGCACTGTGCTATGGAAAATAAGACAGCATCTTTGCCCTCACAAATGGGGGAACAGGATGATAAACATGTCAAAACCTAATAAAATTGCGGAGATCATTAGAGAAGCACAATGAAGAAAGTAATCATGGGACTTGAGAGGGGATAACAGAGGGACCTGCTTTAGATGAGGTGATCAGGAAAGTCCTCACTGAGAACGTGCCACCTGAGCAGAGACCTCAGTGACGAGGAGACAGTCCCATTGAAAGCCAGGGAAAGAGTTATCTGTGCAGAGAAAACCACACATTCAAGGATCCTAATGCAGAAAAAAACTCTAGTAACAGACAGAAGGACAGATGATAGCATGCAGGACAAGGGAGACAGTGGCACGAGGCTTGAGAATGGCATGTTTAAGCATAAACTAACACAATCTGATGTACGTGTAGTGTGTGTGCGCATGTATTTGATTTTACCTTTTACTAAGAAAAATCCAGGTTTCCTACAATAAGTGCGAAATGTCAGAGAGGTATCAACGTTGGAATGACTGAGGTGTAAATCTGTTTTCTTGCTGGCTTCATTCAGTGTTTGACTGCTTGTGGAATCCCCAAATCAGGCACACCCTGCCCTAGTGAAGGGGGATGGAGATGTAGCACGGAGGCTGCCAACAGAGCAAGCTAGGAAAAAGACATTTGAATGTAAGAGTTTCCCAGACTGATCTGGAAACTTAGGTCTAGACTAAGGCGACATCTGGAAAATTGAGTCCCATACTGGAAAGTGACCCCATGGCTCTAATCCTCATAAAGCCACTTACTCTTCCAGGGTCTTTCATTATTGTCACAGAAGGATAATCTCAGGGTTAGAAAGAAACCCAGAACAGTGTTTTTCAAACACAAGATCACCCTGGGAATTTGTTAAATACAGATTTTTATTAAAGTAGGGCGTGAAATTCTGCACTTCTAACAAGCTCCCAGGTGGAATTTTACACTCTGAGAAGAAAAATCAGGCTGTTGTGTTCAGCCCCTTCTTTGCTCCATCCCCTCCACCATCCAAACTTGAGTCTTCTAGACTAAGCTCTATGAATTTGTATTTCCTTGTGGATCTCACCACAAAATCCTCCTTTGCATCGGATGTATATTAAGCATGCAATTGGTGCTCAATACGTTTTTATGATTATATCAGTGAATAGGTGTGTGGATGAGTCAACACCCATAACAAATATTTATCAACCTCTGATGAAAACCTCCCAAATGCAGGATTATCAACTAACAAAGTATTTTTTAGACAGTACTGATCATTGGAAATCCCTATCTATACTGAGCCAGCACCTATCTGTCTCTATGATTAACAGAGATGTGTAGATCTGTCCTCTGGGGAAACGCGTGGCAGCCTTCTTTTTGACACAATCAGGACTGGTAGTTGCTTAGTTTAAAATAAAAATGCATTTAAAGTAAAGGGTCACAGTATTAAAAGATATGTAAATTAAACATTTTATTTTAACTTAAAACATAAGAATGTGTATTGATTCACCAATAATCTGTGCAGCTACAAGGCCTGGAATGTGGATACTTTGATGATCTTTATCAGTTTAGGCCCTCTGTCAACATCAACCACACCTACAAACATATCACGCACGTGTGAAACAGTACTGGAATGAGAGGAAAGTATTGAGTGCGAGAAGTAAAAACCTGGCTTGGACCAATCTGAAAAGATATGGCTATTCCTAGCCCAGGCATGGTGTTGGATGGGGTAGAGCAAAAGCTACAGACAGGGAAAGCAAACAGGCAAAACAAAAACTGGTCGCAGTGGCCGTCCAGCCATGTAGTGGAGATCTCTTTTCATTTTTATCAAGCCAAGGTGATTTGTTACCTGCGTTAAGTGAGGAAAGAGCTCATGGTGTTTTAAGACTGTCCCACTCATATCCTACATATTAATCAAAATATAAAAATAATTCCAAAGCTCCTAAAAATCAGGCCAATATAAAACACATAGTTGTCAGTTTTCCTTTCATCTATTAAAATATTCCAAGATGTACCAGTTTATGGAATGCTCAGACACGTCTTTGATTTCTGTTTGAAGAATCAATTCCAATGTTCAATGAATTGCCCTCATTTATTATATAAATTTTATTTTATTCTCTAATTAATCTGTCCCAAGACGTTTCTTTTTCTTGAATTTTTGAATCATGTTTTCCTTCTATAATTTTTCAAAGAATTCATTCACTCATTAATGCTTGACTTAAGATGCAAAGACTGAACCCTGGCTGGTGTAGCTCAGTGGACTGAGCGCAGGCCTGTGAACCAAAGGGTCATGGGTTGAATTCCCAGACAGGGCACACGCCTGGGTTGCAGCCCAGGTCCCCAATAAGGGGTGTGTGAGAGGCAACCACACCTTGATGTTTCTCTCCCCCTCTTTCTCCCTCCCTTACCTGCTCTCTAAAAATAAATAAGAAAAAATCTTTTAAAAAAAGATTTAAAGACTGAGAAGATATTTTCAAATATGTATTTGTTCTTAAAATCTAGTGCTATATTTTATTTAATAGGTAGCATCTATCTCCAAATATCCATCCTCACATAAAGAGATTAAGATGTCTTATATTTGAACAGGACAGTGTGTTGTCACATTCGTTATCCCGCTTAAGTTTCAAAGCATCTCTGGGAAGTCACCAGTATTCTTTCTGTTTTAAAAAGACCAAACAAAGCTCACAGGTGGTCAGTGTCTCGTACTATACATGGGACACCCAGTGGGAAAGTGACAGAACTAGGGCTGAAAGAAACCTAGCCTTCTGATTCTTTGGGCCTTCTTTTAAATTTCCCAACTTTATCACCTAAAGTCAAAGAGCAGTAAATGGGGATTCTTCCCCTTCATTGAATAGCTCTATGATACCCACATATATTGACAGATTCGAATAATGTTACTATTCATTTGAATAGAAGACTCTCTTCTTCTTCAAAAAATGTTTTAAAGAGCTCCAAGATTAAAGTAAAATCAAAATATTTGGGAAATCTTATTCTATAATACACCTGGAAGTACTTGTAGATAATATTCACAGTGTTTGAAACTAGGACTGAAAATCTCTGGTGTTGATTTAGCTTTGGGGATTGGCATCTTGACTAGCTTATGGTAAATACTCATCTCTTCATTTTATTATAGCAGAATTTTACATGAACATTTAAGGCTATTTAAAAAGTAAACTGCACTACACATTTTTACCTAAGACAGTGAATAAATACAGATAGAGCACAAGCAGAAAAAAAAAGTATTTTCAGCAACCCTGAATCATATTCTTATTTGGATTAATCTTTGGTAACAACTTTAATTACTTCTCTTAATACTCAAGGTGGGAAATTTAAAATTTGGAGGGGAAAATGTAAGGGCAATCTTATGAATCATTCAGCATGAATTTAGTTTAAATTTATTCTACCTGATGAAAGTTTCATTATGAATATAGTCAAAAGAGCTGATCCTAATGTCAGACTTTTTCATTTTTAAAGAATATTTATCATATTTTAGTTATAAGAAAAAATATAATTTCTAATTGTGTACACAATCTCTGCAAAAATAGTTCAACCATCAACTTCTTTTTTGAACTCCAAATAAATAGTGAAATAAGAAAGGCCTGAGAAATTCGTATTTCACCAGAAGCTTTTAGTTTCCCCTCTCAGTTACTATATATGTCATTTCCTCTGTAAGGTGAACATACTTAGTGAGCTTTTCATGATTCATATGACTGTTGTCTTGGTCAAGATAACCTCTGGCATTGTACTCCTGAGAACAATAAGCAAAAACTGAGATGGCCCTAAATCTATTTTAAAAGGAACAGGCCATTTATGTTTGACTAAAGATCTACACCTATCATCATTTTCATGGGGTTTCTTTATTTGTCATACACACTCAGAACTTGCCTTTCTTTTTTTACTTAAAGTGCTATAGATTGATTCTCACCCCCATCTTCAATCTTGTTCTACCACTAGTTTCTATCACCTTGGGATTTAAGGTTGGCTTGTTGAAAATGTTGATGGCCTGCAAAATTTATCCATGCATGTCTTCTCACCACGTACTGTTAATTGTAGGGCAACAAAAAGTTGTGATGAATATTGTAATGTGTAAACTGTAAGTAAATTTGCTTCAGCGTTCTAAGCTCACAGATTTGCATTACAGTGATCCTGTCTAAACGGAATGAGTGAATGAGTGTATACATGCCCACTTTCAGGTCTAAATGAGAGGACAAGGAAAAAGATAATGTAGATGTTGGTGGTGCTCCCTTGAGGCCTCTTTGGTTAAAATGGGAAAGGAGGTGGTCTCTCTCTAATACTCACATCCCAGGTATCCAGTTACATGGGGCTGCCTTCTGTTTTCCTGAGACCCCACGCTGCTTGTTGAATGGAAAATGGAAAGGAGAGAACTCTAAGAGTAAACAATGATCTCCTGTTAAAAGGCTCTTGCTTCACTCAGTAGATGGCGATGACTTAGTTCAGGATTGAGGTGGTGATGGTGGTGATGATGATGGTAGAGATGGAAAAGAGTGGAAGAATTTGAGATAGATTTTGGAGGACAATTAATAAAATGTACTAATGAATTAGATTTAAAGGTTGAAGAGTAGGAGGAATCAAGACATTATTTAAGGCATTTACTTGAGCTGCTGATTGGTTGGTGTTGGTGGGTAATATTTATCAAGATTGAGAAGAACAGCCTTTGAGTATTACAGGGGTGTATATTAAGAATTCTATTTGACATGATATATTGAAGATACCTATTAGCCATCCAATGGGAGATTAGAGTTGGAATTTGGCGGTGGAGAGTCATACGTTTAGACTTCTCAGCACCTACTCCAATCCTTTTACAGAAGGTATAGTCATGGCGTGATGGCTCAGGTAGAGTTAAGATACTAGGGAGGAAGGAAGAGCTTCTCATGCCTGAGAGTCTGAAGTGTAGACACCACATTTGATCTTTCCCTTTGCTGGTTGTGCCTATTTTCCTCCCTTCCTTCCTTCCTTCCCTCCCTTCTTCCTTCTTCTTTTCTTTCTTTCATGTTTATCGATTTTTGAGAGAGAGAGAGAGAGAGAGAGAGAAACATCGACAGTTGCCTCCTTTACCCACCCTGACTAGGGACAAACCTGCAAGCAATGTAGGTATGTGCCCCAAGCAGGAATCGAATCCACAGCCTTTTGGTGTACGGGATGATGCTCCAACCAACTTAGCCACCCAGTCAGGGCTGTATCGACTTGCCTGTAAATTTCACAACAACTTGCCCAGGCTGGGTGACTCAGTTCGTTAGAGTGTGGTTCCAATACACTGAGGTTGCAGTTAGATCCCTGTTCAGGTGAGTGGAAAAACAACTCAATGTTTCTCTCTTTCTCTCAAATCAATTTAAAAATATATACTTAAAAAATAAATGTTAATTAAATAAGTAAGTAAATAACATAACAAATTTAACACTTGGCTTGGGATTCTGAGGGTTGATAATGGTTTCACAAGGTGGAGGAGGCAACCAGATGGACCACTCACCCATTTCTGATTGAGGCTTTCTTAAATTTATTTTTTTTATTTTTTTGATTGAGGCTTTGAGTATTGTGTAAATGTCCTTGGAGGGTTTGGATTTTTTATATTGAATCTCTCTTAGCTGTCATGGCATTTCTCTTGCCCTGGAGGAAGGTGAAGAGAGCTGTCGGACTCCTCTCACTGCATGTTTGATTCATGATAATTTAAATGACTGGAATTCACACATTAGCTGACTACTCCTCCAAGATGGCCCTCAGTGATTCTTACCTCCTTTTATTTATGTCTTTGTGTAGTCTCCTTCCACACTGAATCAGGGGTGAAGGGTGATGGTAATTATTAAGAGTTGATGATAGGTGACTTCTATGGTGAGGTCATAATGAGATTACAGCTTCACTTTGTTCTCTTGGATTGCTCACTCTGGGGGAAGCCAGTTGACATATTCTGAGAACACCAAGTGGCTTTGGAGAGCTCATGTGAAAAAGAACAGAGATTTCCCACTAACAATTACCACCACCTTGCCAGCTATGTGAGTGAGCCCTCTTGGATGTGGGTACTCAAGCCTCAGTTAAGCCTTCACAAGGCTTCTGCTGACATCTGACTACAGCCTCATGAGAAACCCCAGGCCAGAACCACCTGTCCAAACTGCTCTAGAATTCCTAACACAGAGAAACTGTGAAAGATAATACATGATTATTATGTTAAGTTTTAGGGTGACTTCTAGGCAGCAATAGATAATGTCCATTTTGTCCTCTAAAAAGATAGCATCGTTACTGTTATGAACAACCTTATGACTTTTACTTTCCATTTTGTGATGTTTAAAAACATGGAGAATAAATTTACTATGAGTTTTCCAGAAGAAAACAGCCAAACAATCAACTCATAGACTCTTTTCAATCCTAAACTCCATGCTAAGGAACTGATACAGAAAAAATTGTTATTATTTGCAGATAAAGAAGCCACATAACCTAAATTGTTAAACTGGTGTTTTAGGAACCTAGCCTGCATGACAAAAGAAAACACAAAATTATGTTAGATCCCTTTTTTTTTTAATGTCACAAGTAATTCCAAAGTTCAAAGGAAGGAACTCTGGTGTTTCCTTTCCAACAAAACACACCAGGCTGTGCTTTTATTTATCTGAGATTAGGAAGTTATGCAATTTTGAATTCTGAGTATCAGTAAGAATTATTCACAGCAAGTACAACCTAGGATGTAACTGCTATTCAAAACCTACCAGAAAGTAAGTGTTTTAGGGGTTTCTTGCTTTTTTGCTTTTGTTTTTTTATGGAAAATTGTCCACCTTTTAACAGGAATCTGAACTAACAGAATTTGTTAAATCATAAACTCATTTTCTGTACAAGCACTCCCAAAACTTAAAATGTTACACTCTGCAGTACTAGCCTGAATGGGCTGTTATTAACAGTTGGGTGTCCCTTCTTACCCACCAGGTAGGGTCAAAATGGATAAACATTGACAATCCTGCACCACTTAAATCAGTTTCAAGTTTATTTTGCATCGATTATCGCATTCTAATCTTAAAATCATTCTGTAGGTGTGCTGCTCATCCCACTGAACAGAGAGGAATACTGAGACCCAGAGAGGTTATTCAGCAGCCTCATCTCCTTGAACAGTTTACCAACTTACTTTACCTCTCTAAGAAATGAGCAAGTAGGAGGACTGTTTTCTGAAGTCTCTTTCAGTACCAAAATTCCTTTACTCCAAGAAACTTTGACCAAATCATGTCAGTGTGTGAGACACAAAAAGCACAGATGGAGTTAGATCATGTGAACCCTTGCTCTACAATTTGCTAATTTTAAATACGTGAAGGAATTTTTTAAACTTTCCCAATCTCAGTAGCCTTGTCCATAACAGGGAGTTAACAAGAAATGCCAGATAGAATTATTTTGCAGGCCAAATGAAGTAATATCTCAGTCACTTATTTTTCTCTAGGAACTTAATCTAATTACTCTTCCTGCATCAGGTTCCAGTGCATAAAAACATGGATAACAGGAAGGCAGCAAGCTCGGTTTTGGTAAAATACAGCGGATGCTGCGATGCAACCCAAAGCTTCAGGACTGTAGCACTCGTTGTCCAGCTGCCTGGGTTCGTCAGGTGACAGTCCCCATCTTAGTCCCTCTAGGGCAGCGATTTGCAACCTTTTATTTTGTATTTTTTTACTCTCATGGTACACATAAACTAATTACTTAGATTCTGCAGCACATCCAAATATACATTTTTTGCCAATCTGACCAAAAAGAAAGGTATAATTTTGGTTTATTCACATCGGACAGCTATTGTTGTCTGTTGTCATTTTTTTTATTTGACACTCTAAGGAAAATGAGGTCAATGCCCTTGAATAAATACTCAAGCAGTACATGTTTTAAAAATTCTTGCAGCCCGCCAGTGTGCCTGCCACAGCACAGTGGTTGAAAGTCACTGCTCTAGAGAATTCCTTGCAGCTGAAAGCAGCTGCCTCATCCAAGGTCTTGTCCTCTTCCCAGGAGGCAGCACAGTCATTGATTGTCAATTCAGGGCTATGAAGGACAGGCCCTCTTGCCTCAATTTGGGAAAAATATGAAGGGCCATTTCAACTCCAGGACTCTTAATGAGATTGTTATAAGGCATCTCAGTTCAACCGGTCTCTGCCCACTCTTGTTTCCTTCACTCCCTTGCAGACGCCCTTCCTTAAGAGCACACACCCTCAGAATCTTCTTGCACAAACGTTTCCATCTTAGAGTCTGTGTTCTGGGACCTCAACCAGAAGGTTGTAGCAGGAAGATAGATCACAGATAAGAAAGTTATCAGTATTGCTGGATATCATTTACCATAGAATGATGAGGATTATCTAGAAAATACTGAACACAAGTATTTTTTTATTCTTCCCATAAACTGTCAGTCAGTCTACCTTTATGGCCCCAGGGAAGAGAAAGGGCATATGTCACCTCGCACAGTAGGATATGATGTAAGCACAGCGCCTTCCAGCCAAAAAAAGAGAAAGTTTAGGAAAAGTTTCAGTTTCAGGAGGGGTAAGAGGAGGTAAAAGAAAAAGACTAAGGAAGGAGGCCAGATGCTGGTGTCCACACTAGACCCATCCTGGGGTGACGTCTGTGTGTGGAGGTGATAGAAACATCCACGTAGGTTCAGGTGAGACTGAGAACCTTGGGGTTAGTGGCTGCTGCCTCTGGAAATAAGCAAAGGGAAGCCGCAAGGTAGGAGAAACTGCATTAGCACTGTGCAGCTTAGAACTAATGGCCTAGAATTGGCAGACAGGAGTCCAGTTTCTCAAGCCCTACCATGTGGCTGGTGGGAAACAGGCAATTTTAAGCATGCCCTCCCGCTGCTCCAGCCAATGGAGGACAGAAGAACACTGAGGATAGTGGCAGGCTAGCAGACCATCCCCGCCCCTTCCTCTTGCCCGGGTTAGGAAGAGGAGGAAGGAACTCTGCAAGACCATTAAAGCATGAAAAGCTGCTGAAATTATGACAGGTGGCCTTCAGGGAGAAATCACGGTGAGATAATGCCAGTCTGGAAGCTGGTTTAAAAATTGCACAGTAGTCAGGGAAGTGAAGGGAAAACATCACTGTCTATTGCAGTGTAGAAAGAGATATTTTCCTTTTAGAAATTATTAAGAACATAGATTTATAAATAAGTATAAAGAGCCCCATGTTTTGTTTTGTGGTCTGCTTATAGCCTATGTTTCAGAGATGTTTACTTCAAATCCTATTCACTTTCAACAGCGTTCACGCTCTGGCCTTGCTATGTTCTAGTAGACGATGTATTCCTTATTTATGGCTCTGATCGTGTTAGTTTTCCGGAAACTCCATCAAGTTTTGTCATCTGTTGTATCTCATGGGAAGTTTGGTAGAGCTCATCATTACAGATAAAGAAGTTATGACTCATTGGCATCTCCACTGTCAGCTCGAATTTCGAATTGTTTATGTATAACTATGGTTTTACTGTACATTGGGCTGAAAGGTGGTAGAATGTCTGAGTCTTCATGAATGTTAACTTAGATTCAGTTTGTACTTCAGAACCTTGTTTTCTGTGAAAGCATGGGACAAAATTAAAATCTGCTTTTATAAATATAAAATATTGTTTAAATTAAACTGTTGGTTAATGTAAATCAGATTATATTTTTTAAAAGATAAACTTCTGAAAACTTAGATTTTAAAAATAACTACTTCTGTTCAGCTTGAATTATTTACATATAATTAGAATATTAGTTAAGAATATGCTTTGGTGTCTATGATTTATACCCTCTAACTGAAGGTCTAAGAGAAGAAAATAATGTATAAAATGAGACATGGCCAACATGCAGACTTTTTCCTAATCATCTTAAGTAAAATATTTGAATGCTTGTTTCATGAACCGTAAGTGGGTTTCTAATAAATCATTAGACAAAAGATGCCTTTCACTTATGATTGTGTTAATGTCTTCTCAAGGAATAAGAACTTCCTGTCATTAAAAAAAGACTAAATAGTGAAGTGCCCTGATATCCAGAATTATAACAATGCCTTTCTAACATCATTTTGTGTGATGTTATCTGCACCCTGAAGGTTTTATCTAACTGAAATTGTGGTTCAAAATAATTTTGAGAGAAGTTAGGATGGTATAGGGTCCGTTTCTCAGATAGAACCCTGAAGCAGGGGTTTTCGTAACACTTACATGGATTTAACCTGATTTCACTGTTTCTTAAACTTCAGACTTTTAAAACTTATGTGAATATGTAAGCATTCACTATTTAGTAGCTTTATTTTTGTTTTGAAATGCTGATGCAATTTTATTTTATTTTTTCCTTTTTTTTTTAACATTTTTATTTATTTATCTTTAGAGGGGAAGGGAAGGAGAGAGGGAGAGAAACATCAATGTGTGGTTGCCTCTCGTGCGTCCCCTGCTGGGAACTGGCCTGCAACCCAGGCATGTGCCCTGACTGGGAATCGAATTGCGATACCTTGGTTCACAGGCCCGCACTCAATCCACTGAGCTACACCAGCCAGGGCTACTGATGCAATTTTAATAAGAATGGTTTTTAAAGATCACTTTCTCTGGTCTTGTTTTCAAAATCTTAACCATGGTATTTATTTATTTTTAACACACAACAATTTTATCACCTACTATGGAAAGTCCATACTTCACAAATTGGGAGAAAGTAGCAATTTGTGATGTTACTATGTCAATTTATTGATAATAACAAGAGTAAAAATACATTTGTTTTTATAGAATCATAAAATAATTTTTTGTCAAGTCCTCATTATAGGGTAAATTTTGTATCTAGTTTTAGGCTATGATATGTGGAAAGCAGCTGATTATAATTATCTGAAATTATCTCTCCCAATATAGTAAAATAAAAGCTAATAGCTGCATTTATGATTTTTAGATTGTCTATTAAGCTATTTTATTTAAGAGAAGGAAAATATATGGAGAAAGGGTTATGTTTACAGAGGGCTTTTTATGTGCTATATTTCTGAAATATAAACATACATTTTCAATGCATATTTAAGTAACAGTTATGGAAATAAACCAAAGCAATGAAATACTGTAGTAAAGTGCATGATATCCAGTTGAAGCATTTGGGTGGTCTTGACATGTACTTTTGGTTAAATATAAACTTCAATGAAGTAATTCTTGAAGTACAATTTTTATTTAATACATGCCTCTGAGATTTAAAAAAATGCATATATACACATAGAAAAAAAATATGGCTAGAATGTACTCCAAAATGTTAACAAGAGTTTTCTCCTCAAGGTAATTGATTTTTATGCCTTTTCTGTATTTTTTTATTTTCCAAATTTTCTATAATGAGTGTGCTAATTTTTTTAGTCAGAAAATAAAACCCAACAAATGCTAACAAGGAGCTTGAGAGGAATGAGCATATGATTGTATCAGCAAGAAAATTCTCTTTGACAAGAAGACTGAAAAGCAGGCAAGGGGAAACTGTGGAGTCTGACATGCTATGGGATAAAGACGGAATATTTTAGAGAATTTAAGGAGAGCTAGCGGAAGATTTAAGTCTGAGAGATCGCATTAGGTACAGCATGAAGAATGGGTTAGAGGGTGTGACTGGTACAAAGTCCACTTAGGCAGTTGTAAGAATCTGGAGGAAAAATTATGAAGCCTTTGCTTATATGAGACACACACCTTGTGTACCTTCTCAGAGCCCCTGACTGCCTCCTCCTCCTTCTCTCTCTCTAAGTTGGAGACTCATCGGTGCCAAGTTGCTGTTTTACTTTTGAAGTTGTATGAAGTACCACACTTTGGACATGGGATCTGCCCTCCTGAGAGCCACCAAGTGGCCATATGCTACAACTGACAAGTTTGGGGACATTTAGCTCTCTGGGAGATAAACCTTCGCCAATAGCAAATGGAGCCAAGAGAGATGTCGGCATACACATTTCTCCTCTGTTCTCTCTGTTGTGGACTAGTCCGAGATGTAACCCTTTCAGAGAAGTCCCATGCCTGCTGGAGTGATTTGTCATGACATTGCTCAACGGTACCAGTGTGGTAACACAGTGCATCTCCCTGAGTCACACCTTCCCTTGCCTTAGTCACATCTTTCCTCCCCCCCTCCATTCTCACCATTCTAGGCTGGCACACCATAAATATAGTCTCATGCTCTGCTTTCTATAGCAGCTGGGCTTAGCCCATCTTTACCAAAAATAGTGACAAGGGGGTTGAGTGGAGAGGAGAACAAAGTTAAAAGGATATTTAGAAGGTAGTATCGGTAGTATTGGCACTGGTTTGGTGGCTGGCACTAGTACAATTCCTAGCACATATTAAGCCTTCAGTCAATGTTTATTGAATGAATGAATGAGTGAATGATGATACCATAAAAGGGTATGTTTATTAATATATCACATGTAGAATAAATTCAAGGAGATTATACCAAACATTAGCATGGAGGTTTCCAGTTCTTTCTTAAGAGGTTCTAATGCAGATATGTATGAATGAGTGGTCAAGGCCCTGGAGAGAGAGTAAAATATTGAGCCTAAATGGGTACTGACAGAGTGTCTACAGTTCAAACATATTTTATTCTTGTTTACTCTGGCATGAACTTAGTCTGTTTCAGATGATACAGTGGAGCTTAAACCATCTCAACTGTCCATGATTCACAGGGCAACCAGACACAGTTAACGTAGTGCTAAGTCCTGAACTTCATTTCTGAGCTATTCTCATTTTCATAAAAAGCATGAAAAAGGAGAGCTAATGAGCCTTCCAGAGATGATCTGGCTTAACTCCTCTGGTTCAGGGGTGATTTGGCACACAGGTTTAGGAAAAGCACCAATATTTATTTTTCTGTAGAGCTGACTGACACTCCACTACCAAAAAACACTATTATGTTATAGAAAAGCTGGCCAAGAAAAACTTACAACACTAAAAAGTAAGGAACATCTTTTGTTCAACTGTAATAGAGTGGGTGATTCCCTGAAGGAACAATTTCTTTTGCAAAGTTACAGCTACTTTGGCCTAAATGTAATTTATGACTCAGTGTAGATGCTGCAGTAGAAATAGCTGCAAGACAATTATCATGCTTGGTGCTAAAACTAAAATCACTGGCCTGAAACCATCATGAAATCTCCAGTGCCAATCACAATGGAGTAGTAGTATCTTAGGTTATAAAGTTACTGAGAAAGGGGAAAACCAAGGACAGTCTAATATGTAAAATGTTTTCTTTAAAAATACTCGCACATAGCTTACTATGTTCCAAATACTATTCTGAGAACTTTAACTTGTTTTATTGATTTTAGAGAGAGAAAAAGGGGGGTGGAGAGAGAGAGAAACGTTGACCTGCTGCTCCACCCATTCACTCACTCCTTATTACTCCTTATATGTGCCCTGAGATGGGGTCAAACACGCAACTCTGATGTTGCAGGGATGACACTCCAGCTAGCTGAGCTACCCAGCCAGGGATGTTCTGAGTATTTTGCAAACATTAATTATGTAATCCTTATAATATACTTCTAAGGATACTCTATTATTGGCCTCTGTCACAGAAGAGGAAACTGGGGTACCGAAGGAGTCAGTAAATTGCCCAAGGTCACACACTACTGTGATGTATTGAGGATTCAAGCTCATTTTCCAACTGCCTTACATTTGCAGGCCATGCTGTTCAAACAATCAGCATCTTTCAACACCCAGCATGACACACCGATCACAATATGAAGAGCACAGACAGAGTAACCGAGGAAAGCAGATTCATGTCTCATGTTCATTTCAGTACACACTTTCTGAGTAAAATAGTAAACAGAATCATCATGCTATTCACACTGCTTTCTCTCTCCATTTCTCTCTCCCCAGCTGCCTCCTCCATTGAGTGAATGTAGTTTGATTCACATACTTATATGCATGTAGATTAAACTTCTTTCCAATAGCCAAGATCCACCTGGGGGCAGGAACCAATCAGGAATAAGCTTATGAGACTGAGAGAGCATGACATTTACTTGAGTTTACACTGAAGAACCTTGTTTCCCCTTTGGTTTTCAGAGTGGAGACTCTTTTTACCCATCCATCCAGCAATTACTTATTATGTGCCTTTTATAAGACAAGCAGTGTTTTAAGATTTTATTTATCTTTTTAGAGAGAGGGGAAGAGAGGGGGAAAGAGAGAGAAACACCAGCGTAAGACAGAAACATTGACTGGTTGCCTCTAGCACACATCCCAACCAGGGATGGCCACAACCCGAGCATGTGCCCTGACCAGGAATTGAACTGGCAACCTTTTGCTTTTGGGGACAATGCCCAACCAACTGAGCTACACCAGTCAGGGCTCAAGCACTGTTTTAGACTGGAGATGTTTTGTTGAACAACACTGACCAAGTCCCTACCCTCACAGAACCTACCTTCTAGCTACATTCTAGACTCTACAATTTTAAGAGATTTGATAAGAGATATGATAATAAACCAGGGCAATCTGTTAGAGAATAGCTATGGTGATATTGTATCTATATCATATGAGGTGATCAGGGACCCTTTCTGAGGTGACATTTGAGAAGAGATAGGAATGAATTAAGAGAAAGCCAGGAGAAGAGCTGGGGGTTGAAGGCAGGGCAAACAGCAAATGCCAACACCGAAATAAGAGTTTGCTTAATATTTTTTGAGGGCAGTGAGAAGGCTGGTGTGCCTAAAGAGAAATGAGCAAAGAAGGATGCGACAGAGATGAGGTGAGAGAATTAGACAGGAGTCAAATATGAGTCATGGTTAGGTGTATGTTTTTTATTCCAAGTGTTGATGGGGGACTAGAAAATTTTGTAATAGGAGAGTGAGCACATTTCATTTATATTTTTAAAAGGGCTACTTTGGCTGCTACATAGAGAATTAAATGCAGGGTGAAGGAGTGAAAGCAGAATGAATGATTAGAAGCCTGTTGCAGTGGGTGTGCCAGAAATGATTATGATTGGACTAGTTGCTAGGACAAAATGTAGAAAAAGGGGGTGGGATTTGTGACACATCTACATCCACATTCATATCCACAGCTATAATTAGAGCTAACAGGAGTGGCTGACAGATTGGAAGTAGGGCACGAAGGAGAGGAATCTAGGGTGATGGCAAGGGGAGGGCACATCATTATTTGGAAAATATTTCTCAAGTAAGATAATGAGGGGAAATTGCATGGGAGACATTTTAGGGTAAAATGGGATTCGGGTCCTGATTATAAGGGCCACCACCATCCTCCTTTCTTGGAGGACTTTCTAGTTAACATGATAGGAAACCCACAAGAGGGCACACTTCTCTCATCCAGTCAGAATCACGGACACCTACCTTCCCATCTAAGCCCTTCTGCTGAAAAGTAAGACCAGTCATGCCCAGAGGAAGAAGATTCTACCTTTTGTGCAGGTGGTGGAAAAACTTACCAAAGGAAGGATCTGTGTGTATATAGAATCTATACTGTGGATGTACTATATATAAACACAAATGTACCTCATATATTTAAAGTACACATGCCAATGTATATGATAAGAATATATGCACTGTACACATAGAAATATGTCAGCATTTACCTGGTTATAAGTAATTTACCTTGCTTTATACAGCTGGTTCTTGAACAACACAGGTTGGAATAGCACAGGTCCACTTACACATTAATTTTTTTCAATAAACACAGTGGGCCCTTCCATTTGGCGGGATTTGCCTCTGTGGATTCAACCAACCCCTTATGGAAAAAGTATTTTCACATTCACAACTCAGGATCAAAAACACTATGTTCAATCTGAGGTTGGTTGGTTGAATCTGCACATGCAAAGGGACAACTGCAGAATCGTAAGTTTTACACAGAATTTCCCATCTGAGGGGAAGGGTTCACATCACTAACCCTTGCGTTGTTCAGAAGTCAACTGTTCTTTCGGACTAGTCTGAGGTCCTGCGTTAGCCTCGGCACCCAGTGATGATCGTTTGCAAGCCCAAAGCTGCTCAGAGTCCCTTTCTTATCCCTGCAAGCCCTGGTGTAGACAAGAAATATTACCTGGACAGAACGACCAAACCAAAGCGTCTGTGAAGGAAAGAAAAGCCAGCCTAACCCCTTCTTTTTAAAGTGGAGGAAACTGAGCTTGGAGAATATAAGACTCACAATAAAGTTCCAGCAGCTGCCATGTGTACACAATAGCCTTGACTTTTTCAGAATTACATTTTATGTGCATTTCTAAGTTCCCACATTTTCACTTGATACAGAGGCTGCCCTAGTTAGATTCCTCTATAATTAGCAAAAGGAGAGGGAGATGTGCAGAAAAAGGAAGAGGAGGTAAAGAAAAAAATTTTTTTGCACCCATCTGGTGATACATTACCATCACCCTAGTGAAATTTTCTCAAAGAAGAGTAATCTCTGGGAGTCATTATAATGGGAAACCTAGAAGTCAAATGCACTTCATTTTTTAAAAAAGTTACATTATGAAGAAAGCCTATGCATCATAATCTTTTCATCCACTTTCCTCTAATTAGACTGAAAACTCTCCGAGGGTATAGATTTGGAGATGTGACCAGGGTTGCAGGTTTTACTTGTTCAACAGATGTAAAAACTCATACTCTTAAAGGGGTGAAATCTGGAGGGGGTCTTTTCCAACTGCCCATGCTCACAACTTTTATTTTAGTGGCAGAGCCTACTGTCATTCATAATAATTATCCAGTTTTTGCTATGCAGCAGGCTTTGTGTGAAGCACTTGATTTACATTATCCCATTAATCCTTAATCCTTACACACTGCTCCAGGACACAGATACAGTTACATTTTAAAATGGTGAAACTGAGGCACCAGGCACGAAGAAGTAGAGTAAGTTGCCACAGGTCACAGATATAAGCGATAGAAGAGATATTATTTAAAGTGTACCCCGAGTAGTGTTTAGGCTACCCTGTATTCTTTTGTCCTCAATGAAGCCCAGCAATCTTTGGGAGAGGAAACACTAAAAATTGTTCAGTTTCAGCTGGTGATTAAGGTGGGGTCAGCCCCCCTTCATGCACTTTGCCGCTAACAGGAGAGACTTCCCATAAGTTAAAGAAAGCTGTAGAGTTCCTTATTTTATTTTGGTAAAGAATATATAATGACTAGGACTGTTAGAGGAAAAAGGACGAGTATCTTTTAACATTTCCCTGTCGGTTGTGATTTCTTTTTTGTTTAAAGATATTTCACCCCTCTGATTCTCCAAATTGTCACAAAACATTTGTGTGATGATCTGGTGTTGACACCATGAGATGAAAATCTAAGGACAACTTGGGTGAAAGCCAACTTTTAAGTAAGAACACGGCCTGCCTTCGTCTGTTATACAATTCGACCGTAAACGATTTGTTCTAATCGGGTTATCCAATAGACACAGGCTCTTCGAACACAGCCCTTACTCATCGGCAAACGCTGATGCCTAACGAGACGTCAAACTGCTGCACGCAAACCAACGTACAAAGGGCGCGCCCGCCGTTGCTACGCAGGCTTCTCCGACAGGCTCAAGTTTTGGAGAAAGGCTGGAGGACATACGCTGCTTCTCTCTCTCACGGTTAAGGATGGAGTGGGCAGAGAGGGAAAGACTAGCAAGGCCTCGGGGATGACGAGTCTCCCATCCAAGGAACGTGGAGGGAGTGCGGGGCCAGTTGATCCTTCGTGCTGGAGCTGAGGGCGAGAAGGAGGTCGCGGAATCCCCCCCTCAAACCCAAGCACTAGCAGCGCGCCCCTCCCCCCCGGAAACGTGACCGCCTGTCACTCCCCCACCACCATTACCACCTCCTGTGGACTTGGATTGTAAAATCCCGCGTAGTGGGACGGATTTAGTGAGGGGGCGGGGCGGGGCGAGGCGAGGCACTTAGAAGGCCCTAGCACGCCGGACATCCGCCGGACATCCAACCGTCTCTCCCCGCCCCTCCCCCATCCCTTCTCTAGTCTTTCTCATCCCAACATCCCTCCTCCAGTTCTCTAGCTTCGCTCCTGCAGCCCGGCAGCCCGACACGGTCCCCCAACCTGACCGGGGCCCTACCCCTCACTACCCCCAAACCCTGCCCCTGCTGGTCCACCTCGAGCCTTCGAGTAGTCTCCCAAGTCTAGACCCCTGCTTTCTGGGCTGCAGGCAGGAGTCACAGCCGCGGTAGCCTTGCCCTTCGGATTCTTGGATTCCCCTGGCTCATTAAACATCTGGGTGCAGGGGTTCGTCTTCCAGATGTGGCTCCTGGGCGGCCAGATGTGCGCACTCCCCAACCCATGGCCCAGGGAGTAGGAGCGGGCGCGAGGGAGGGGCTGGGAGGTTTTCGTGCGAACTGACTTAAAAGCCTGCAGAACCTCAGCCCCCAGGGCACCTCGCCTTGGCCTTCCAGCGCTCCCGTAGGCACCGCCAAAACGAAAAGTTTCCGTTATAGCTTCTGACCCGCAGCTGAGCACCCCCTGGAGATTCTCAAACCTGCAGGGAAAATAGAGCAGCCCTACGGGACTCCCCACAGAAAAGCCCCTGCGTTCTGACCACGAGACCCTAGTTCTGGCCGTGGGACCCCAGGTGTGCAGCCAGCAAACCCCAGGTGTGTGGGGAGAAGTTACAGTAGGGTTGTATTTGGGGCTTGCCCTAAAGCGCTCTTTGACCGATTATAGATTCCTTTTTTGAAGTTGGAGGTCGTATTCCTCCCGGTACAGGCAGTTCAGGACGGGAGAAAAGCCAAGTGAACCCTGTGACTCAACCCCTTGGAATGTGCCTGGAATAATAATGGGGATTTGAAAGGTTTTTACGGTCGGCCCTAGAGGAGGAGACGAGGTTCCTGCGCCTGCATTTGGCAGACGGCCGAGGGGGGCAGTATTGCCTTTTTCAGTGCTGCTGCGCGGGCAAACAAGACAAAAATAGTCTGAGCATCTGGTTTAAATCAACCAGAAAGCATTTCTATCAGCTTAACCCACCATCCTACGGAACTGACAGAACAGGACAAGCCAAATATATTCCCAGTACCCTTTTAACACTCCGGTACTAGCTAAACCCAATCACATTTTACCGCTGGGATTTCTAAGTGTCCTAACGTACAAACTGCCGTTATTTCATATATGTTGCAAATTAAACTTTCTTTTCTGAGGTTGTGTGTGGGCTTGTGCTCAAGCATTTGCATTTACAAGCAACGCTCTGAATATGTTGCCTTAAAAAATGATGTTGAACTGTGAAGGCTTAGAATAGTTTTTTTAAAAAGTGAGGCTAACATATGGATTCTTATACTACCAAATATATAGTCGCATTTCCCTCAACGCCCTCCTCAGAATTCCAAAGGCAAGTTGGAACAAAAGGAAAACGTGTCTTAGTGTAAAGAGAGAACTTGTGCCAAGAATTACAGTCACAGGGTAAATAACCTTGTTTTCTCCTTCATCAGTGGCCGCTACCAAACCCTGTTCTTGGAAGATGGCCAACAGTCTGTCTGGTGGAGGGCGCTGCTAATTAGAGAGAGCCCATAAACCTCTCTGTCAAAGAGGGCATATGACCTTCCCTTCAAGTCTAAACAATAAAGCTGGCGAAGTGCAGACTGCACTTCACGCTGGCTGCCCTGCGGATTCCCTAAATAGGAACAGGATGAAGGCCAGGCTTAAGAGGTTACCATAGCTCTGCTCTCACACTTTGAGGAATGGGTCACTCCACTTCCCAGTAGAACTTGTTTCAATTACTCTATACAATCTATTTAGAGGAGAGCAGCTTGCAGAGAGAACTCATTGTCTAATCTAAATAAGGAAGCAATTACTTGCTGCAGTCTAATGTGCTTTGAGACTGTCAGGTCAAATATCAACCAGATCTCATGCAATTTTACTTTGCACTTTGGGAGGTACATCCTTTTCATGACAATTCCCCCGCCCCCCCCCCCCCCCCCCCCCCCCCCCCCCGCGCAACCCCCCAGCTTTTTTGAAGCCCCTTTTTTTCTATTAAGGTTACAAAGTAAGATTTTCTCACCTCCTCAGCCTTCAAAACCTTTAATTTTGGAATTTGTTACCGCAAGGTAAAGACCACAACCCTCTCTGTACCTTGTTTAATGTTAAATGTTTTAAAAAGTATTTTTTTATAGGCATCTGCTCAGAATATAGCAAAATAAGAGTTCCCCAAGTCTCTCCTTCTTTGTCTAATTTACCTCCCTGGGAGCCCCCTGCAAGCTTTAATTTTACGCATGCTGTAAACTATAAATAATGCAGTTCCACTTCCCCAGAACATGTGGAAACCGTCGCCTGCTATATATCCTAACTGTACTCGCTTTCAATTTAAAGACTGAATAAAGTTCATCTCCTGTGTAAAAAGGCATTTGGCCCCCTTTGTTTTATTAGCTAAAACCCAGTACAGAACAACACACAAAAATTCTTGTTGTCAACAGAGCATATAAAAGGGTTTACAAGGTGTGGCTGAAGGGAGGAAGCCATGGAGCAAATGCTGGAGGGAAGGCGAGGAAGGAAGGAAAGTGCTTCCTGAGAGGATACTCCTCCTGTTTAAGCCACATCCTCTCTTCACGTCTCTTCCTGTTTGTCTTAACCAATAATTAATAATAAATCGTCTTTATTTCTCCTACTTATTTTAAAAGCATCCTTTCCTTACTGAAGCCACTCTTGGAGCCAGATCTATTACTAACTTCAAATGACTTAAAACTTCACTGTTTAATCTTCTGACAAGTAATCCAAAATTTTTTTATAACATGTTTGGTAAAAATCATTTCTGTTAGCTGTTTAAGTATTCTGTGATTGCCAAGATAACTAATTGTAATGGAATTAACAACACAAGAGTCTAAATCCAAAATTGTGGCTGGTTCCCAAGTTAATCACTACTGAGTCTTGGTTTGCCTGTCTATAAAATAGGGATGATGCCTCTTTCCAAAGTGTGAAAACCAGCTGATAAACACAAATGTTAGTTACCAAAACAGAACACAAAGGGCATCACAAGCCTCACACTATTCTTCCTCTTCCAAATAAACCATGTATGGCAATATTCCCTTTTTTTGTAAGATAAACCAGTAAGATTCAAGATTTGTAATATCTATATACCAAATTAGCCAAATAACTTTGTATTTCAAGGTAAATAGTTTTCTTCCAAACTTAATTTAAGGAGACTGTAATGGTTTCAGGTATCAACTAGGTAGGCCATGGCACTCAAGATACTTGATCAAACATTAGTCTAGATGTTACTGTAAGGTATTTCTTTAGATGAAGTTAACATTTAAAGAAGTAGACTTTTAGTAAAGCACATTACCCTTCATAATGTGGGTGGGCCTAATTAAGTCCACAAGAGGGAATTCTGCCTGCAGAATACCTTCCTGCTGGTGCTGCAACATTTCAACCCTTGGTCTCCAGTCAGCTGTCCTGCCCTGCAAATTTGGGACTTGCCAGTCTCCACAATTACGTGGGTCAATTCCTTAAAATCAATCAATCAATCTCCCCCTCAGCCCTTCTTATGCATATATTATAGGCATGCATTGCATAAGGACATTTTGGTCAGTGCTGGACACATATACAAATGTAGCCAATTAGATTATAATGGAGCTGAAAATTCCTATTGCCTAGTCACCATAGCCAGTCATATAAAAGGACAGCACAATTACATGCAGTATGTAATACTTGATGACAATAAACAACTGTTACTGGTTTATGTACTTACTATAATTTTAGTGTGTACTCTGCTTGTAAAAAAAGCGTGCTGTAAAACAGTATGCCATGTTACACCAACAGCAGCCTCACACATCTCCTGCTTACTGCATTTCTTCATTGCATCATTCTCTCGTTTGATTTAATCTCATGTTGTTTTGCACACGTACTGGTTAGTAGCCTAGGAGCAACAGGCTGTATCATATAGTCTAGGGGTGTAGTAGGCTATACTATCTAGGTTTGTGCAAGTGCACTCTGTGATGTCCACAAAACGGTAAAATTGCCTAAGGAGGCATTTCTTAGAATGTATCCATGTTGTTAAGCAGTGGGAGACTGTGTATAGCAGGTCCTCAAATAACGTTTTCTTCAATGTTTTTTTGTAATCTTAATGAGGAAAATAAATTCTCCGTGAGGCCACTGTCTGTGTGGAGTTGGCACGTTCCTCCCACGTATGCATGGTTTTTCTCTGGTAACTCCGGTTTCCTCCCACCTCCCAAAGCTGTGCACTTGAGGTTAATTGGCTTTTCCCAGTGAGTGTGGGTGTGAGCATGCGTGTGATGGAAGGGCATCCTGTCCAGGGCTGGTTCCCCTCTCACTGGGCTGCCACGACAGGCTTCAGCCATCTGTGACTGTGAATTGGAATCAGCTAGTTGGAAAAAAAAATCTTACTTATTATTAATCTTTCTTGAATGTATGTATAGCTCACATTTAGTTCTATGTTTAATATTAAGTATTTTTGTGTATTTATTCAAAATTTCCGTGATGTTTTTGTGACTAGAAATATGCCACAGAAACTTAACTCTTGTTTCTATCAATTTGCCTATGGTAGATTCATGTCATTATACATCTTTCTACTTAAAGTTGCAGTTGCCAAGAACCTATTGACAGTTAAGTGAGGACTTACTGTACACACTTGCACACACACCCTACTGGTTCAATTTTTCTGGAGAATTCTGATTAATGTTGATACCTACTGTTGACACCTGGCACTTAAGTCTAGAGTAACTTAAATTAGGTTTAAGATTCCAAAAGGGAAAAAAATCTCCACATATATTGCAGATTCTTTCCCAGTACTTTGAGAAACCATCATGTCAAAACATAATCAACCAGATACTCCAACCTGACTTCAACTCCTGTCACTCAACTTTTCAAACATCAGCGTTTAATAACACTTGGAAGAGAAAAACTTCTCTAAGGATCATATACAAAACTACCTGCTCACCTTCCTTCCCTCTTCACAACCTTCTCTCTCTTTGTATCTCTCAAAGACACCAGTTGAACAGACAAGGAAGTGTGACAGTTCTATGGGACTCAAGGTCGAAAGTCACCTTTAAAAAGGTGCAAGGCTACTAAAAATGTAGCAAGGTTTCAAGGAATTCCGACTTAAGTAAAAGTTATGCCCGGAGTACTCCAGATGGAGATGATGATGGCTTAAATTAGGGGAAGTTGGAGGAGAGGTGAATTTAATGGTCAAATTCAGGATACATTTTGGAGAGAGCCAAAAGAACTTACTAATATATCTGAAGTAAGTAGGTAAGGGAAAGAAGGAATCCAAAGATTAAAAGAAAAAAAAATATTGCTCTAAGAGAAACCAAATAAATTATTCAACAACCAAGAAGAAATCCCAGCATTAATAATTTTAAAATAACCCAAAGATTTGGTAATAGTAAATGTTTTATTAAAGCAAAGATTATTTTCCTTAAACTGTGATGTTAATCCTACTTGGATACAAGCATTATGCAGAAACACATCAGTGCTACTGTACACAGTAGGCACTCAAGGAATATTTTTGTATGAAAAAAATTGACGGTAATTTGTTTAGCACATAATGCCAAAATACCATACTTTCCTTTTTCTTTCTTCTCCCTCTTGTCCTTAATTTGGGATTGCCAGGCAAGCAAAGGGTAAATATGGTGATTTTCCTGCTTTTGTTGAGCAGTCTTTTAGTAGCCTAGACTTATACACAATTATCAATCTTATGCTTTGAAATTTCAATGCAAAGCATTACCTTATAAAGAGCATTTAAAAAAACATTACCAGAACCAGATCGTAAGGAGAGTGTTTTAAGGCTAGAATATTGATCGGTAGGTAAAAGGGCAGAATGTTTTTCAGGGAACAATACATCAGTCTTTGACATGATTTTTGTTCCATGAATCTCTCTCTCAAGAAAGCAAACCACTTAAGGGGAGAATAAAACACCGGAAAATGCTGAAGTTCATATTTCCACGTGTCCTTTAGAATTTTTATTTAAATTTCTAACTTCTTTGGATCATCAAAAGGACATACCCCCCTAATAAAAATGAAAGTATAATTCCATTTGGAAACTTTACCACACATTGTATGTCAAAATGAAGTAACACAAGAAATCTTTTAAAATAGGGTTTCTCTAAAGCTTAAATGTAAAGTGAGGCTAACAGACCTGTAATTTTACAACAGATGGAAACCCAGAACATTCCCCAGGATAACTAAAACTGAATTTTGTGTTATATTTTATGCCTGAGACATCTAACCAATACAAATTAATGGCTAAGGTTTTTCTACTAATTGGTTTTTCATATCTTCCTTTTCCAACACACAAATTTAACAATTCAGTGCTTCTCTTAATCCTATGGATAAACATTCCAGAATGTATATGATTTTTATAATTTGCTTTGTCATTTGTAATCTTTTTTAAGAAAAGGTCTTACTTATTTATTTTTAGAAAGAGGGGGAGGGAGGGAGAAAGGGACAGAGACATTGATGTGTAATGGATATATCGATAGGCTGCCTCTCACACACCCCAAACAGGGGACCTGGCCTGCAGCCCAGGCATGTGCCCTGATTGGGAATTGAACCAGTGACCTTTTGGTTTGCAGGCCAGCACTCAATCCACTAAGCCACACCAGCCAGGGCTCATTTGCAGTCTTAAGTGTGTGCATATGGTGTCTACTATTTAATCAAAACAGACAATAATGATCAATTCATGGAACCCAACATACATACTCTGACACAAGAAAAAAAGACAAGTTGTCACTAATAAAATGTTTATTTTACATTAAAGTTTTCAAAAATACACTTGTATAGTTACCCCTCTACTAGGCCTAAAGATAGCCTTTACAAAGAGTTTGCAAAATTGCTTTCTCTTAACTACTAAAGTACATAGATTTAAAAGGTTTTTAGGAAACAAAAATGTTAATTCATGGTCAACAGTTGAAGAATTAATACACATTGTATCTGTAGGATACTTTAGAAGATTACATCTTAAAAACATGTAGAGAGAAAAGCTGTATTTTCTTTTTAGAAAGCTTTACTCTTCAATGGTGTTTACTAAGAAATGTACACTGCATATCACACTAACAATGACCTTCTCAAAATTTATCTATTACCTTGCAAATCAATCAGCCCACACAGAAGAAAACAGGAAATTGCTTTCCAATACACATTAACTCCTTAAGTTTCCTGATAGTATCAAAATAAAAATTTAGTCCATTCCAATTAAAAATACAAATTATCAATATTAAAGACAAGATAGTACTGAATTATTTTTAACAACACAAAAGTTCAAGCATTCCAGAAGCATAAACTGTGTTATTAAAAAAAAGACAATATATTTTTTCTAACCAATGCCTCACAGAAATTTGGAATATTTACATATGTTATAACACTGTAGAAATCTTTGGTGGTGACACATGGAGTAAATTCCCTGAAAACACTTTAACAATTTTGCTCCATCAATCTGTGTAGTCAAGTATTTATCATTAGTAATGCTGGCAGTATCACTTTCTAGCCAAATCCACATGAACAGTAAAGTGTGTGGAGAAAATCTTATGCAGGACTTAGGTGAATTTATATAATTAAATACTTAGCAATCAGGTTTGTTTCTGGCTCATTTTTTTATGCCAGAAAAAATATGGTAAATTTAAGAATAGAACAATTCTTACTTCCAAGTAAACTCTGGAAATAGTTAACATAATTGAACACGTTGAATGCATATATGATAAAAGGGCTACAATTTCTGCATAAACTTTACCAGCTACCAAAATAGGCTTGTGTAGCATCTGATGCCCGTTCACCAGATGGTGGTAGTGGGGAAAGCAAGGCACTGTGGTCTGGGGACAAATTTACCTCTTTTAGAAGCTGCAGACTCAAAAGCATAGAAACAAAAAACAACCTGCTGTACCTTAAAAGAAACTAAAATGTGTAAGCTTATTATACAAAGTTGAAAGGAAAGGACTTGCTAAAGCATGTGAGAAAAGAAACAAAATTTAAGAAATATAAGAAAAGGAGAGTAAGAAAATAACAGTACAGCAAATGACATCACTGTATATAAGGATGTAAGCAGCAGAATATATCAGAGGAAGCACTGTAAGTGTGAAGAGATTAATTAAACAGAAGGACTTGCATTACCTCTTTGAAACTGGTATTGTCTTTGCTTAAATGTTTTGATTCTAGAAGCGTGGAGGGATTCATAATTCTTCCAATTTAGAAAAGTATGAGTTTACTATAATTAAAGAATAGGTATGATAATGAAATTAGATTTGAAAATGACATAATGGTGCAAATCAGCCCCCACAGGTAATGTTTTTGATACAAAGTCACTCTCATGACATCGTCAGGCAATTTGAGATGACGCTGACTTCGAGCAGGAAAGACAAACATGGCATAGCATTTATGCTGATAAGTCTAGGACTATGTAAATAAAATGCTTTCAAAGTTTATAATCAGAATATATGGGAGTTTTGAACACAAATTAAAGAGTCTTTCCAGAAACTAAGAGGCTAAGAATTAGTAGAGTAGATGGACGTACTCATAAACTTGGAGAAAAGAAACTGAAATGACTTTTTACTTGGTGTTACATATTAAGAATGTGAGATAATCTAGAAAATATTTTAGGACTTGTATCAAGAGAAATGTCTGAATTACACTAAGGTGCTCCTGAGTAAATATTCTGTTCTCTCCCACCACTCTGAGGAGGTCCTGAATATACACTGTCAGCTGGCTTCATTTCTTAAAAGGTAGAAAAGTCAAAGATCTTACAAATTTTTGTCACCGTTTTTACTTTTGGACACAAACAAGTAGATTTATCAAGTAGATTACCTAGATAAGTATAATTGTACAAATTTCATTACTGATTACTAAAACCATCACCAAATATATTGACTTATAGTTCATAATGCATAGCTATCAATGCAACCTAAAAATGCCTCAGTCTAGTAACTCAAAAATATCTTGGATTAAAAAATGATATTTTTCTAATATCTATTCTAATAGCTTCTAATATGTGATATTAACAACATCCTCATTTTCCATTGGCAACTATCTTCAGGAAATCAATCCAGCCAGACAAGAAGTGATCCAAGTTATTCTAGTTAATGCCAGATTTATAAGTCCGCAGCACATATAAGTGCCAAGCTTGTGAATAGACTGGCTGTTGGATATTTTCATGAATTAGAAAAGACCTAAGTGCTATACTGGTCTCTAACTCTATTTCACAAAAGCTACCACATTTAAAATCTGAGACTGTAAACAGTGTTAATAAAAACATGCTGAGTTCAACTACAATGTACAGACAAATATAGAAAACTGGTTAATGATTTAAATAATTTCTTATCTGTAAAGAAGATAATTAAAAAGAGTTAGAACAATTAGCTATATTTTTATACTATTAAAATCAAGCAAATTTAACAAATGAAACCCACAGGAAAAGAGATGATGTAATTCAAGGCATAAATGTGACTTGTCAGAATATGACAAATAATAAAGATAGTGTCCGTAAAACTTAAAATGTACAGTCATAAAATAAGTAAACAATTTTCAAGTGTGCAAAACTAGTCACGAACAAAAGTGCTATGTGGATACCTGGTTTTCAAATATTTGTTTTGAAAACTTTCAGCTGATGGTGGAAAAACTATAAAGTATTTAAAAAGTAAAAATTTATAGAATATATAAAAACATACTTTATCTCACATTATGCCCTGTGCTATCACTGCTGCATGAGAAGCCTAGTTAATTACTATCCTCATGTGATAGCAATAACATAAATGGAGGTAAACAACGCAGTAACACGAAGACTGATGGGTCTTGAAGAACCATAAGAAGACTCTTTTCAAGTATACTGTGGGTTTGTGCTTCCTCTTACATCTCAGGCACTCCATATTTTTGATGAATTTGAAAGTAGATAACACAGTTTTCTATTATTTCTGATATATATACACACACACACATATTTTGCATAACTACCTTAGTAGTCAACATTTGAAAGTAATTGTTAAAGAAATAAAGTATTTAAATTAATGAAAATAAACCCTACCACCGCCACAATTTAAATAATTATTTTAGTGCACAAATCCTGAATGTATGATGTTAGAAAAAAAAGTTGGTGCTTTAGCAGAATTTGTCTTGGGATACTTGAAGTGTACATGACTAAAAATATACCTGTGGTCTCTTCTTCACTCTATACTTTAGTGACCCATACCGCACCTGAAGAGAGAAATGGGTTATTATTATAAAATAGATGATTACTTTTTAAAATCATGTAAGATTTAATAGTTCATACTCACAGTAATACTTTTTAACTTTTCTGATAAAAAGAATCAATTATCCTGTAAGTGTGTACTCAAAAGACAACTCTATTTATATACTAAAAAATATGGTTGGTTCCATATTGGATATATGCTACAGATTATTATCTTTAATAACAGAAATACTAAGTGTTATTACTTATGCTTTGCTTGGTACATTGCTCAGAGTAACTAATCTGAGGCCATTTGTTGGAATGGTCCACTGCTTTCTGGGCACAAAGACAATACATAATTAATTATAAATAAACTTTTACTATTTAATCCTCATGTAGGATTGCTTCAAAGCAAAACTATGTAGTTAATTTTTTTTTGCTTTCTTTGCTTCTGAGTAGGGCTGGCACTGGGTACTCACAGCAGCCCTATCATTTGCTGTGCAAGACTATAATGTCTATGTTTAGCAGGAGAATTCACAATTTTTTAAATTTTCAGAGATCCTAATATAGCTGATCTGAATAAAGGATTTTAAATATAACTGTGGGTCTACCATTCCAAACCTTCATTTATGGACCATAAATATCCTGAATGACAGTGCAGCAGGGAAATCCTTTAATATTAATCATTAGGAAAACAACTCTGTAATTGACTAACCTCTTTGCGGCCTTTCACTGTTTTCACAGATTTCATGCTTTGTGATCTTCGAAGCCCTTTGTGTGTTAACATCTCATCATCTGAATATGGCCCACTCGCCTCTTCATCTGTTTTCTCATCTCTGTCTTTCAGTGGAATTCCATAGTCTAAAGGAATCGTCAAAACCAGCATGTTTTGGTAAAAAGATACCCATCAGTACTGCCTCTTAACTCTGCAGATCTCTGCATGGTCTGCATTTACCCGGTTACTCTGTAATGCACTCTCTATCCTCCATCATTATCTTTGTCCCTTGCAACATTTCTTTCAGGAAGTTTTCCCTGCCCGTTCCTTTTTACTATGTATTTTTCAGTAGGTAACACATTTATATTGTTAAAAAATCAAAGAATAAAAATAGGTATCTAGGGAAAAATGTCTTCCCGCCTTTTTTCCTTTTAATGAATTTTAAATAACCCAAGAAATTGTGTGTTTTCGTCTGTCATTTGTACCTTTGACTTTAATTAGGAATTAAGGGTTTTCTCCACTCCATGTGTCAAACCTTTTGTGAAGATTGGGAATAGTAGGGTGAACTTATGGACTCATATAAGACCCAAAAGAGCTAGAATTTTGGACAAGTAAGGTTCACAGGGAACAGGTGATACTTCTACAGTTGCTGAGATAAAACACAGCCAGACAGGCTACAATAATCAGAAACACCACAGGCTATGATGACAGATGTTGGTCAAAGAAAAGAGGCAGCATCAGGAAGGGCAGTAAGAGATTGGGCTGGTGTGCTAATAGGCTGCTCTGTGTAGCTAACAAAGACCTAACATTAGAAAATATGCAAACTTCCAGGCAGTCAGGCTAATTATTGTCAGGAAGTCTGAGAGCATCCTGACATTGGGATTCAGGGAACAGAACGTACCTATTCTCGAAGCAGGCGTTCTCAAAATGTAGCCAATTATTAGTCACCTGGGGAACTTGTTAGTTAATACACAGATTGCTAGGCCTGAGGTGAGCTGAGGATCTACGTTTCTAACAAGCTCCCCAGTGATGCTTATGGTACTGTTCTAGGCCCTACACCTTGAGACCCATTGCCTGGATGGAGTAAAAGAGGGGCCCAAGTCTAATGCAACCAGAGTACTAGGTAGGTTATAAAGACAGAGGTATGGTTGCAAGTCCCCCTTAAGTTTCATATCTCCTATTAAAAAAGAACATAAATACCCGAATCTTTTTTTAAAAGATTTTTATTTATTTTTAGAGAAGAAGGAAGAAAGAAAGAGAGGGAGAGAAATATCAATGCGTGCTTGCTTCTTATCTCTTATGCATCCCCAGCTGGGGACCTGGCCCACAACCCAGGCATGTGCCCTGACTGGGAAGTGAACCGGCAACCCTCTGGTTCACAGGCTGGCTCTAAATCCTCTGAGCCACACCAGCCAGGTTTAAATACATGAATCTTATGGTGAGACAAAAGTAGCAGATTTTCTAGGATCAGAAGGGGAAAAAAAAACGGACTTCTTGCAGCAATGTGAAGTAAAATATACTAAATAAATGTTCATTAATCTGCTCTCCCAGGACATGTGTAACTTGAGGACTCACTAAGCCAACCACAAACAGCTGTTAATAAGCTTCTTAGTCTCATAATAAGATAAACATCTTTGTATAATAAGTACATAATAAGATAAACATCTTTGTATATTAAGCTAGTACAATTTTATGCTGCCAGACTTTTAGGCTAGAGATTAGGAAGGATTCAAGAGTAGAATCAGTCATTATTGAGGCCAAGATCCTTTGTTTTCCTGCAGCAGTCCAAGGAAGTGTGTTCCAAGGAGAAGTGGCAGCAGGTGCAAAGGCGGCGGGGCAGGGGAAGCATGGCTGCTTGGAAGAACGGTGAGGAGGCCGGTGTGGCCTGGGGAAGGGATAGGAAAATGCTCCTGGTGCAGTAATAAGTAGGGAAAAATGTACATGTAGAAACAAAGAAAGTAAAAACATAAAAATGAAACCATTGCATCCCCTGCAAGTGGGCTTTTGGGTGATTTTAAGTTCACTTATCTTTTTTTAAATTTGCCAAATATGTATTTTAATGATATTACTTCTGCCTGCCCTGGTCAAGTAGCTCAGGGGGTTACAGTGTTGCCTGGATATGCCAAGGTTGCTGGTTCGATCTCTGGTCAGGGCACATTCAAGAAGCAGCCAATGAATATATAAATAAGTGGAGTAACAAATCTGTCTCTCTCTCTAAAATCAATAAAAAAATTAAAAATAAAAATTGTATTACTTCTAAAATTGGGGACAATAAACCAGAACAAATATTTTTAGGCTGTCATTCCTAGATTTTTCTGTTGTTACTGCCAACATTATATTCCCAATCCTAATCTAAAAACCAAAATAAAACAGAGAATGAGGAATTAAGAGAGAGAGTCAGAAAGGAAGCATCTGTGACCAGAAAGTTCTCCAAGAACACAGATGAAGAATAAGAATACAGTTCAAAAAACATGGCCCTTGCTATTTTAATTGCCTCTCATTTTATATGATTAGGAATTGGAATATCAATCATAAAATGATTATATATAAATCTTTCTGAGTTTCCTGATGTCAGTTAAAAAAATCTTACTAGCTTTATATTTATAGTTTCAGTAAAAGTGATGACATCACTCTTTCCTCTACAAATATTTTAAAAATTCTACCATGCGAGAGGCAGTGTGTTAAATCATGGGGATAAAATGATGACAAAGTCAGAACTGTCATTTTCTACCCTAAGAAACTTACAGTCTAATGGGGGAAATGGACTCTCCTGGGCCTTTCAAACCTGTAAGACAGCTGTCCCCAATCTTGTTGGCACCAGGGATGAGTTTTGAGGAAGACAATTTCTCCATGGGGTGGGGCTGGTGGGTGGGAGGTGGGGGGACAGGAGGCGCAGCCCAGGTGGCAATGCCAGCGAAGCTTTGCTTGCCCGGCTGCCGCTCACCTCCTGCTGTGCAGTCAGGTTCCTAACAGGCCACAGACCAGTACCAGGCTGGTCCGCAGCCCCATGGGATGGGGATCCCTGCCGAAAGATGCCACAAATGGAAGATAAAAAACAAGGTGCTATGGGAGCATACAGTAAGAGAATTAACGCAGCCTGGAGTGGGGGAGTGGGTTGTGAAAGAAGACTTCTTGTAGAAGGTGGTTACTTAGTTAAATCCTGAAAGGCTCAGGATTCTATTTAGCCAGCACACGATGGAATGGGAACAAGGTCGGGGAGCTAATATACCACATGCTGTTGAGTTTGGATTTCTTTGGATAGCAACGGGGAGCCACCAAAGCATGTCAAACAGAAGGGTGACATGATTAGATTTGGGTTCTTTAGAAGATTCTTCTTGTACTTTGGAGAATGAATCAGAGATGGATGAGACTAAAAGCAGTGGGGTTACTGCAGTATGGCAGGTCAGAAGTGACAAAGTCTAAGGAGTTAAGGACAGAGAAAGCCAAATTTGGGAGGTGAAATCATTAAGTTTAACTTCGCAACTTAATACACCAATCCCTACATCCGAAAGAGAAGAGTCAAACCAAATATCCTCATTAAAATACACATTTTCTGCCCTGGCTGTTGTGGCTCAGTGGATTGAGTGCGGGCCTGTGAACCAAAGGTCGCCGGTTCGATCTCCAGTTGGGGCATATGCCTGGGTTGCAGGCCAGGTCCCCAGTAGGGGGTGTGAGAGAGGCAACCGCACATTGATGTTTCTCTCCCTCCCTTCCCCTCTCTAAAAATAAATAAATAAATATGTATTTTCTATTCCACTTAATACCTAGAAATCAGTATGCATGGAAATTTTGCTGAGTGCTGGAAATAATGTTAGTGAATGCTATGTGAGTATTTAAAAGTCTATGGAGGAGAAGGAGACCTGAGATTATGAGAGAAACCCAAATCTGGATGCTGAATCGAGCAGGAACTCAGGGGTTTAACCAGCTGAATGGTTTATAGTTCTGCCAAGCCCGAGCAAGGTAAAGCTAGCGGATACTGCTGCTGCCACACAAAGGCCGTGTGAAGGTCGGCTGCTTCACATCATCAATCTGGACTTCGGAGAGCCCTCAGCATGGTGCCTTCCATAGCATATTCCTGAGGAGCAGTGACCAGGGACCAAAGAATGAGGAGGCCTTATTGCTGGGGCCTGGGCCTGAGGCTGCAGCTGTTTGGCTAGTTCAGCCCACAGCTCTGTAACCATTTTAGAAACTAGCAGATCCTTTTGCAATGTGATCTGATTTGATTCAGTTTGTGTATCTTAGGGTTGGTATATTTTAAGTTTTCTCTCCTTATAATGATAATAGTCAATATTGATCCAGTACTTAGTTATGCACCAGACACTGTGTTTCCACGTATTAATGTAAGTCCAGACTCATCGAAAGTTTGACTTGGAAGGAGCTTGAGCTATTCCGGTGGAAGGAGTCCCGACCCAAGAGAGAAGAAATGAATACTTTGCCATCTATTAGTTGCCAGGCTCAGAGTGAGCCATACCTTTCTCCAGGCCTGTTTTCTTCTTTGGTAAGGTGGTGAGATAGAGGACATGATGAATAGGTTTCTGTGTCAGTGCCAGCTCTGAACCAGCTGTCTGGGCCACTGTGTGAAGTGGGATTCTGAGCCAGTGTGGGAGAGTGCCACGATCCATCAGCAAGGTCTGCCACCCTGAGCCGGGAGCAGGGGGTAGACATGTTGCCTGTTTGCCACCTTTGGCTAAAGCATCGCTGAGGTCCTTTCCTGCTCAAATTATTTGAATTCATGGTTCCAACCCAACTGTCTCACTAAGTGTGGCCTCTTTACAAATTAAGAGAGTAAAATTTAGCTCAGGAACCTCAGACACCTCATTTCTGTCACTGAGTATATAGCCTTGAATAAATAATTTAATCTCCTTAAATCTCAGTTTATCCATCTGCAAAATAAAGATAAAATACTAAACATGCATAGTCATCTTAAGGATTAAATAAAAACATGTAAAACACCTAAAACAAACAAAAAATCTCTGTATGCACTGGAATTGAAATGATACTGAACCACTTGTAACTAACATGGGAGCAGCAGGTTTTTTGCAGAAAAAATATTTCCATTTCTCAAAATGTGATATTTGTTCACCTTCAAGGTGCCCATTTCCTTACAAGAAAGCATTTGCAGGGTGCTCTTCTTTCCCCATAATGGCAACAGGAAGATTTAAATAATGTCATCAAAATAGGAGGACTTCCCTTGTTATGCTAACCTCAAACTGCTCAGAGGAGGTCATGATGAGTTTTCAAAAGGGATCCACTTTTCCAGATATTTGAATTTGCTGTGTGAACAATCAGAGCTTCTGAGATATCAGTATTGATCACATGAACCAGTAAACAGACTTTGCAATGTAAATGCAATTCCCACACTTACAAACTAATCAATTTTTTTTCTTGAGGAATTTTGGAAGTAAATGAAATAGAAAAATCATGATAAAAAAATGAGTACTTAATTATTCTTCCAAGGGAGAATGCTGTTGTTTTGTTTCTAATTTTGAGTAATAGGGTGAATTAAAAAATCATTAAAATTCTACCACTTAGAGCTAAACGCTGTTAATATTTTAGTAATATCCTTCCAGCCCTTCCACTATGTAGATACATTTTAAAAATAACCTTTACATATATTAATGCATTTCATCTACTGCATTTCTATGGTATAGGATTATAACACACATACTATTTCATTGCTATTGTATATTCTCCCACAATCTGGTTGCTTTCATGTCAGTAAGTATAGACTGACATTATTATTTTTCATGACTAATAAACCATCTTTTTGATCAACCATTTCTCTTAGGTAATTGGTTTGTTCCAATATTTTGTTACTATAAACAATGAGATTAATGTTCTTGTACATATATCTTTGGACCCTTGTCTGATTATTTCCTTATGGTATATTTCTAGAAGTTTCTTGCTGAGTTAAAGGGAATAAATTTTAATAATTATTGCCAGATTGTCATCCAAAAGGATTATTCCACTTTAAACTCTTATAAAAAGTATATGAGAATGTTTGTTTCCCAACATGCTTGCTGTGGTGATTTTAAAACATCTCCACAAATTCTGACACTTTTCCCTTGGGACACTCCCTGGCTCTGGGAGCCTTTGGCTGCAGGTAAGAAGTTCAGTGATCCTCAGACACCATGTACAGAGATGCTGGAGAAGCCTCAACTGTTACCCAGCAGCTGTGTGACTCGTGCCAGCTCAAAACGCAGACACGTGAGTGAAGAAGCCTTTTAGATTATGACCCCAGCCCAGCTGCTGATTGGATGCAGAGGCATAAGACCCTGAGCAAAAACTGCCTTATTATGCCCAATCACTCCCAGATTCCTGAACAAAATCAATAACCATGATTTTAAATAATCACTGTTTGGAGGTGATCTATTATACAGCAATTGACAATTAGAATAGTTACAACACAGAGCACTATTAATTAAAAAAATTTTTTTGCCAATCTGGTGAACAAAAATTACTATTATTATGATTTTAGTTTACTATTTTTTTGACTGTGAGGCTAAATATCTTTTTCATGTATTAATTGGTCAGCTGCATTCTTTGACAAAATTGATAATTGGCTTGTAAAGATCCTTAGATTTTTAAAATCTGAACCCTTTGCCTGTAACATGAAACAAAAATTTCTTATAGTTTGTAGTTTGTTGTTTTTATCATGTGGAGCCTTCCTCACTATTTGGTAGTTTTACATTTTATCTCTTTTTTAAATCCTCACCTGAAGATATTTTTTCATTGCTTTTAGAGAGAAAAGAAGGAAAGGAGGGAGAGGCGGGGCGCGGGGGCAGGGGAGAGGGAGAGAGAGAGAAACAGCAACTTTCTAAGCCTAGCAGTTATCCTAACACCACTTATTTTCCCCACCCTCACCAGAGGGCATTTTGTCATTGCTTATTTTTTTGGGTGAGTGGGCAGGGTAGAGCAAGGGTGGGGGAGAGGGGGGAGAGGGAGAGAGACGGGGAGAGAAAGAGAGAGAGAGAAAGTGAGAGAGAGAGAAAGATCAACTGGTTGCCCTCTCCTATGTGCTCGGACCAAGGACTGAACCCACAACCTGGGTATGTGTCCTGATCTGGAATTAAACCTGTGAGCTTTTATTTTAGAGGATCATGCTCCAACCAGCTGAGCCACACCGGCCAGGGCTTAACATTTTTTAATATGCTTTTCTCCCACCAATCTGAGCGACCACCTTTCTCATTTGATACATTTCCATGTATATATGCACTCATGTCCCTCTAGATTATCTATTACTATCTTCTCTTCACCAGTTCGTCTCCTGGAACCTATTTTATTAAAAATATTGTCAAGAGAGAAAGTTTTGGGTTAATTTTTTTCTTTAGGAAAGAAAATTTGAATACATACTACTCTGTTGGAAAGTTGGGCAAAGTAATGCATATTAAAATTTTAATCTTATAATTGAACAAATGCCTTTCTTGTACTGTACCATTTACTTCATATTTTTATAAGTCTTCATGTATTTCAATTTCATGGTTTGAACTAAACAAAAGAACCAAATAGCATGCCACTATCTTGAAATATTCTTTGTCACACCATTTTAAACTTAATAGACAAGTTTTATAAATACAATGTCAGGGATTTTCCTATATAAAATCCTGTTTTCACTGAAGTAATTGGAATATAATTCTTAACCAATTCTAAGGTGTACTTATGAATAAACTGATAAAGGACTTAGATAACTAGTCCAAATTGGCTAAATGATACAGCAGACCTCATAATCAAAATGATTATACCTATTTTTAGGTGCATATTAAGAAAATGCATGTAGGAGAAACTATTTTACATTACTTTTGTATTAAGAATGATGGTTCAAAGTTCAATGGTTCCTCACTCTTAAAGCTATCACCACCCTAATCCATGGCCAGTGCTGTAATGACTGCCTCTTGGAATATAGCTACCAACTCTGTAAAGTTATTCATTCTTGGCAGAACTTAGAAGAAAGGTCACTGTTTTTCCTCTACAAGAAGAAACTATTATTTTATTTTTCAAATTGGTTTTAATTATAAAGGATGATTTTTAATCTTCCTCAAAAGAAACCTACTTAAAAACAAACAAATAAAAAAACACACAAGATCAAGTAGTCCCTTACCTTATGGACTTAATAATACATTAGTAACACAGGACCCAGAGATCTTAGTTCTCAGCTAAGCTTGAACTACAACTTTCTTATATGTGATAAAATGATTAAAGAACTATGTCTTTTTTATTTATGTGAAAGATAACATTTAAAAAAAATTAAAGTTTAGAATATATCAACTATGACATGCTCCCGATTTACATTACAATATGCCTACAAGTTAGTTCTTGAACTAGAAATACATATGTAATTACAACGCAATTTCCATTGAAATAATCCTATTTTCAAACTGAGTCATCTTTTGTCACCTACTTAAAACTTTTTATCTTGTGAGTCAATAGCCTTATTTGTTCATAGCACTTACAGTAAAGAATGTTTAACTCTGAAACTCCACAGATTCATTATAGGTTAAGGAGAAAGAGTGTTGATCACAGGTCAGAACTAGTACAGGTGGTGGGGAGGTGGTGGTAACCACACCCATGGCTTCTAAAAATATATGGCAGCATAAAAGGCCACTTCCACTTTCTCAGTTGGATTATCTCCAAAGTCAACAAAAGGCATGCACTAACTACAGTTAGTGTAAAATTAAAAAAATATAAGCTTACAAGTAAATTTTGTCTGCCAAAATTCAGAGTTACCAGGAATTATTTTACTACCCACCTTGACTCGAAATTCCAATTGTGAAGGAATGATATATTAAAACAAAGGAGCACACCTGCTGATTCACCGGAGGCTGATTTACTTCTCTTTTTTGTGTCTGGTAGAGGCTGGTACAGTCTTTGTCCCACATGCTCATCCCCCGGGATAGCTGTCAGATCGTGCATACTCAGACTCCGCAAGCGCTCAGTAATTACCCCTTGGCTCTATTCAACAGACAGTGAAAGATCCAAGAAAGAAAGGTACACTTTTTACATTTCGCTTTATTTTCTTTATCACATACCTACCATTTATCCATTATCAAGCAATTTTTAATGCATTTCAAAGTGAACTGTACAAATCAGTACATTCAGCTTTATATTTAATTTTAAATTGTAAATTATGTATGATGAGCTTACCCTCAGAGTAAATAGTACCCATAATTTTTATCTCTCTTAAAGATAGTACTTGGGGCTTAAGTTTATGATTTAGAAGAACATTTTAAAATGAGAGAGATACGGTTGTAAGCTAAACTAAGTCAGAAGTGGTAATGTTACTACCTAGAGAACAAGGTAAAAAAAAAATTAAGAGCCTAAGACTCCTGGATACAAAATGACAATCATGAATGCACTACTTGGTAAGGCATATCTACTACTATACAATTCGACTTTAAGCCATTTTAACAACATGGTGGACACAAAACACATGTGGCTATTTAAATTTAAATTAACTAAAATTAAATAGACTACAAATCTAATTCCTTAATTGCACTAGCCACATTTCACATGCTCAACAGCCACATGTGGCCAGTGGCTACTGTATTCAATAATGCAGATAACAAGACATTTCCATCACTGCAGAAAGTGCACTGAGTGCATCAGTGCACAGCTCTGAAAGGGATATATTTTTGAACCTTTCGAACATAACTAGATTTCCCCTCAAAGTATAAAGCTTTGTAAGGAGGAGAAAAAATTCTTAATTTACTCACTTTGAAAATTTACATGGCATTTAAATGACTCGTTTCTTATTTATAGTTGGGTTAAAAATACTCTTCTAATGTTTTTTTTACACTTATTTCTTCTTCTCATACATATTAATTTATGACTGCCTCTAGTTATAAAGCTACCACAGAAATTTGTTGATAAAGGTTTATCTCTAAATTTCAAAGCCTATGGCACTACAAACATTCGAGTATTACTGCTAACATGCATTTTACACTGAAGAAAAAGGTCTTCAATTCAGCTACTCTGAATTACTGATCTATTCTGTTGAAACCAAGCAAACGCTTTGCCCCTCTTAAGCTTTGGAGTTCTACCATATTTTTTTAAATTGTGAAAAGGGATTATTTAATTAAGGAACCTATATCCTCAATAAAAATAACTGGGTTTAACACATCTTTAAATATTCTTGGCATGGTTTAATTCATTATACTTTTCCCCTCTTTATCAGCCATCATTTACTTATTAAGCAGATGGCTGATGGAAGATTTCAGACACATACTAAAAGGAATTGACCAGTCTATCATCTGAAATAGATACCTTGTTTTCTCAGAACTGTCGTTTTCTTTATCCCACCTGTTTCTTCTTCTCTCAAAAATTCTTGACTTTTTATGTACTGCTACACAAAGGATAAATGGCATATTCATCCCTGATACCCTCTACTTGATTCAGGTGTAATTTCCAAGTCTGGCTGTAACTCCCAAACAAACCCTCCTACTCAAGATGGTACATCTCACAATGCAAATGAGTAAAAGTGCCATAGAATCAGTCTAGCTTTGCATCATACACAACTTTGGTATCTTTCAGTATAATCAACTAATTACTTAGGGCATTCCTCACAAATGAACTCACACATTATTGTTAGTTCTATTGTTGTGCTGTGTATATTTGGCCTCCAGAACAAGGTTTTGATAAACTAGATGAGTGGATAAATCTTAGGCTTCCATTTTCCTCATGTACCTAGAATGGTACTGATATTGAATAGGTAATAAACTACTCTTTTTATGCCCCTTCCTTTTCATTACTCTTGATTGCAAAAGTTCTCCATAGACAGCAACTTGTTTAAATGTAAACACTGCTCTCTTTATGCAGAGAGGTTTAGCAGCAAACTACAGGTATGATCATAGGTATCTACATAGGGAGACTATACCATTCATCAGAGGGTTTGTTTCAGGTTTAAAATAAAGGTAAGCACGGACCTACTCTGAGTTGTCTGGGTGATCTACTTACAGCATAGATTTTAACGTAGCTCTTGAGTAACCAACCCTGAAGCCCTAAGTATTATCAATTTCCTCAAGGTTTCAAGAAAGGCCCAGAAGGGCAAAAAAGGCTGTGTACCCCCTTTGAGGAGCCCCAACACTTCAACAGCCATTATCACCTTGAAAAATCAAAGTTTTCCACTGTATATGTTCTTATGGGCTCAAAATAGCTAATATGAAAAGAGAAAATTAATGCACTATTGTGAACTTAAAAAACATTATATAAATTTTAAGTATCCAAGCAGAGGTCTAATTATAAAGTCATTACAGCTAAATGCAGACCCATTCCTTCCAATTTTTGTATCTTTAGCACAAACAGTCCATATTTAATAAAGTAATGATGTTTATAATAAAATAAGTGCAAATACTTCCCCTCTACCTCAGAATTCTAAATCACATTCATAATATGATTACTAGTATGTAGTAGACAGGGGAAATATGCAAAAATGAACAGTGTAATCTTTAGGCAGGTGGGATGGGTGCTTTTTCTTTTTTCAATAATTTCTTTAATATTACAAAATTAACCACATATGGTATAGTGAAATTTTAATTGTAATGAGATGCATAATAAAAATTTCTGATTCATTTCCTATTCATTTTTCCTACATCTAATTCCTTGCTCTGTTAATTAAAAGAAAAACTGTTTATCTATTTTGAGGGCACAAATAGGACATTGAAGTCATTTGTCAACAACATGAAAAGGTGTTGAGGCTTTGTTCAAAGTAATAATGTTTTGTTTATCTTCTTCTATTTGCTTTATGTAATATTAAGTCAAAAGTGTAAGAAAAATGAAGAACAGTTCTAGTCAAGGAGGAAAATATGTGTGGAAATAGCATTCTTAGTTGATAAGGGGAAAGAGAGTTACCATCCATAAAGATATTCTATATCCCAGCATTTTACATCCTATTTTCTGCAGAACTGTATTTATACTTTGTATGTTAAAATTGATCCTAAAAATCAAAGAGAAAGTAACAGAAAGATTATGATAAGAATGTAAAAGTGAACATAATTAAGAGGTATCCTATAGAATGTTTTATATTAAGACATCATTAGTAGAAATATTTCTACACCCTTCAGTGGCTTAAAGTTCTTAGGGTCTGAACTGGGATGGGCCCAAAACACCCAATTAAGAAGCTGAGAACATCACAGGGGTTGCCTGGTTAGAAGAGCTGGGACCAGATCGGGTACAAGGAAGCTCTGGGAAACTTGAGCTGAGAACCAGAACCTGAGCTGTCTCCACACAGAGCTCTCGTTAACATCTAAGGGAACCAGGACATCTGAATGTTACTCAAGTGTCCAGGGCTGTGGCTGGCATTTATAAAAAGGGACCGTGCACATATGACTAAATCTAACTTTTTACATTCAAATAATTCTGCTTTTGTTGAAGTAACTTCATTTTGTGGTCAAACATCACACTGAAATTACTATATTTTGTGTTAAATAAGGGGAATTTACTGTGCTTTTCAGCATCTTTGTATAAAACATTCTATTATCTTTACATTTTAATTAAGAGTTTAAAATCATAGTCAGCAATGCTTTATAAGCTTACAAGCATATAAACAATCTTTTACAGAACAATTCTTACTATACTACTCAATAATGAAGAGCCATTAAGCTCTAATTCTGTTGATCCTTGACATATTACATTATAATTGCTGATAAGGCTAATTTCCAGATTTTAGAAAATCTCTTTTCCCTGTGGACATTCAACAATTAATCTGATCAAGATTAGAATACAATTGACTGCATTTGTATTAGGTGAATAATATATTTTAGTGGTTTTAAAGTGAAACAATATATACTTATCAAAGTAATTGTACAGACAAAAATATACAAAAGAAAAATTATTTGTAATCTACCACCAAAACTACCCATATATATTTAGCTTTTATATATATCCTTTTAGCTTTTTCTGACTCATCAGACTTTCAGAGTATCACACTTTCTCAACTTCGGAACTACTGCTATTTTGGGCTGGATAATTTTTTGTTGTAAGGAAACTGTCCGGTGCATTGCAGGATATGAAGTAGCATCCTGGCCTCTACCCGCTAGATGCCAGTAGCAGCTTCCCCTCCCTCAGTTATGAGAACCCAAAATGTCTCCAGACACTGCCAGATGTCCCTTGGAAGACAAAACCAACCCCGCTGAGAACCACTCTTAGAGATATAAGGGATTTTAAAAGTCAAGTCCACCCTTTGTTTTACAGGAAAGAAAATTAATACTTAATATCAGTGCAAATTTGTCCAAAATCTCATGGTTAATTCATGACAGGATCAGGACTAAAAAATGCAAATCAATTGTCTGCTAAAGAATTCCATGTTCGTTATAACATTCTGCTTCCTAGATGATAGAAAAAATAGCATGACCTTTTCTCCCATTGTCTAAACAGCTACTTTTTGTAAAAATTGCTAATAAGCAGCTAAATATCATCAAATATTTTCACAAACAGAGAGGCACTACAATAGCAACATTTCAAGATCTTTTACCTAATCATGAACACTTAAAGTCAACTGCAGTTCATCAGTTTTACCTTTAAGGCTCTAATTTCTGTGATAATTGATTTTTTGAAAATAATATCTGCTAAAGAATTCACCCCCGGCTGCCAGAAAGAAACCTCAGAGGTGGTTAATATGACTGGCAGTAGTGTCGTTCATCTGTACAAAAGCCACCTGCATCTCTCACGTGAAAAGCTATGGAATGCTGAACATCCTCAGCAAAATCCTTGAAAGTCCTTCACATGTTTATGCTTTGCTCAGCCAAAATAAACTTGTACACTGACCTTGTGAACAGATGCCTGGTAATGAGGTCATAGAACAGAGTAACATTTTCAGAAAATTGCTTTATGGTGTAATAAATACTCTGATTAAATTCCTATGTTCATCTTTAACATGCTCTGGTGGCTCAACCTGGGAAACCCAGTCAGGGGCATTACCAATATTTAAAGGTCACACCAAGAGTCCAAATATCTTTAGCCTAAGAGATATTTTTTAACGATATATTATAACATTTTAAGATAATTCTCAAGTCTTCCTACTAGCTTTCTTGCAGTTTCTCCTCAAACTTGACCTATTTCTTATTTCAGTTTCAATTTATTCCTCAGTATGAAGTGTCTGGTTCAGTGATTCTTCTGTCACAGTGTCTGTCTTTGACATCTCCAGAGATGAAATTCATTTCAGCTACTTTAAAATAGGTCCAGTACAACTCGAAGCAAATAGAGTTACCACTATGTTACGTTCGGCATATTTAATGAGTATTCCTAATGAATACAATCCAGGATAGTGGAATTAACCTTCCCGTGCTCAGGCTGAGAATGGCAAGGGCTGCCTCACAGGCAGTGATCTTCATAACAAAAGGATCAAGACATCACAGGCCAGAAGGGAAAGTTCTGCAATGAATTCCAATTAGGGGAAAAGTGCTGGTTTTGCAGTGTAACTTAGATGACTTTTATGCTGCTTCCTGCCTCTGAAGGGAGGAGGTGGTTTTAAGTTGATAAATATATAAATAAAAGCAAACAATGAATCACAAAAAAGACAAAGAACTATAGGGACATGATTGCTTTTTAGAGCCTATCTACAGAAAGATTTCTGTGAGATAATGTTTGTTTTGATAATGAAGGGCAAGGGGAAGCTCTTAGCAACCAATGAGATGGAATTTTTTTTAGTTAGCGTGTACAGACATTCAGCCTGTGAGGGAAGGGACTGTATGCATCTCGTTCAATGCTGCGTTCTCAGCACCTACCATATAGTAGGTATTAAATAAATGAATGTTGAGTAAATATATAGGATGCTAATTACTGATGGCAGAAAAGCATAACATAAAAAATAAACAAGGAGGGGTTAGTAAGGATAAGATAATATAGTGGAGATTTCTGATTCCCTACATAAAGATTTTGGAAGTAGTAAACCTAAGTCAAAATAAAATAAATATCCCACAAAATAGTCACAAAACACCGGAGGATGTCTCACGAAGTTGTAGGATTATAAACTACATTTAAGTGAGGAGGGAAAAAAAAGGAATTTGTATGCTTCTGTTTCCCAAAACAATGTTCTAAAATGTCTGTATTTTCTAAACAACTCTTCAAGTTGAAATTTAATTCTTAGTGTTTCACTGAAGAATCATATTGAATGATGATGCTTTTTAAATATGAAAAATTCAGAAAGCATCATCTTTGGGGTGTGAATAAATACAAGCCCTTGGTTCCCTTCTCCTCTCCTTTTACCCCCCCCCTCCCCCGCCAGACAGGCAACCAGTTTCCACCCTCTACTTTCCTGTATGGCAGATGAGGATTTTAATCCTCTTCTACCTCCTCTTCATTTCCCCCATCCTTCCAACAGAGAAAAATGACAGTTGCAATCCACAGTGTGTTCTCATGATTATGATGTAAATGCTATTCACTGCTGAACTGAGTCATGCTTCATTATTATATTTCCTTTCTTCTATATTTTGCCAGTTACAATGACCCGTTTTCCATATTTCATTTGCTTAGTAGTCTAAAGCTCTCCCTCTTCATGTGGCCTCCACTGCATTTTCCACGGTGCTCAGGGCTGAGGTGCAGCTGCATTGTGGTACCTGCCACCTACAGCCAGCGTGTCCTCTGAGTGGTCACAGCACAGACTGAATAATTTAAGTATCACTCCTGCATAGGATTAAATCTATCAGATACTCTTAACACCATACTTTTCCGAGAGACAGCTGTCCTGGCACCCTTTGCCCACCCCATCCAATTCTGGTTGGCTGTCCTTTGGACTTGCTGTGTAGTGCTCATTCTGGGAATTCCTGTCACCCTCTTTCTGTGGTGGGGACCCAACTTCCCAGGTCCCGTGGGTTTTCCTTTATCATGGATTACTCCCTAATTTTGGCAGAGCATATCACCCCCGATATAGGATGCACAGGAGGTAAATTTTGTGACTATGCATGCCTAAATAAAAATTTTATTTTAAGGTGACACGTGACTGAGAGCTTGACTGTTTCAGAATTTGAGGGTGAAAATCATTATGGTATCATGGATGTTATCAGTCTTCCATCTTCAAGCTTCCATTGTCACTAGTTAGAAATTAACGTCTTTCTGATTCTAGATCACTTGAATGTGACATACTTTTTTCACTTGGAATCTTCAAGAATTTTTTCCTTATCTCTGGTGTTTTGGAATCCTTTCCAGTATTTTGCAGTGTATAATGCACACCCATGTTTTTGGCCCAAACTTTCAGGAAAAGAACTTTCATTTTAATTTTTAAATTCAACTATTTATTTATTTATTTATACTTAGAAACAAAACTGATGATCATATTCTAGGATATTATTTTGCATATGGATATCATTATTGCTTTCTAGAGTCACACTTTTAGCTCATAAGCATAAATAAAATAATTAAAAACATTTATATAGATACAGAATTTGTACTACCCATGTATAAAGCACATCCTTATTTTTCCCTCAAAAATTTGGGCAAAAAAGTGTGCATTATACATGGCAAAATATGGTAATAACCTTGCTTAAGAGTAGATCCACTTAGTCTTTTTTTTATTCATTGTGCTGGGTACTTTCTGGATTCCTGCAATAATATGCATGTCCTTCAGTTCTGAGAAATATTGTTGTATTATTTTTTTGATAACTGTATCTGTTGTCTCTTGGTAGCATTTCTACTTGTTGAATGTTGGATCTCCTGGATGATCTTTTTTAGTAGATATGGAAATTAGAAATGCATTTGCATTAAGCAAGAAATAAAAAGCAAAGGCACTTCTTCTAAATGGAAAATAGCCCTTAAATAAGCTGAATATATTGCTATTTTAGCATGTTTATATCTATATAAATAAAAAACCTTCAAAAGCCAATAATAGGCCATCTATACTAAAGTCTTGATTATCAGCATACTGCTGTATAATCAACAGCAGCATGCTGTATAGTTACTGCTTCCACTTAATCCTCAATGTAACACTCCTAGTATATAAGTCAATTTCTTATCTTGCTGATCATATTAATTGGGATACTTAAGCCAAAGATCACTCTGAAAAGATAAGGCTTATTTTAGGAATTCCATTCGACATTTTACATCCCTTTGCCATTTACTATTATACAAAATCATTGTCTAACTAGAATATTTATTTCCATAAATAAAAATAAGTTGTTTTAGTTCCAGACAACTAAATTGAAAATGTCTAAGTCAAAAGCTAGAATACTATTTAGTCTCAATTTAACTTAATAGCAACAAACTCAAATTTTCCCTTGAACTGAGATAGGTACATAACATTAATGCTCACTGGGCTCCTACTGTGCTCTCACAGATAGGTATAGTATCTCCATTTCATACATGAAGCAAGTAAGGAATACAGAAGTTAAGTAAATTTCAGATGGTTATTTAGAAATTCATACTCAACACTTTTTGGGTCTGAAGTCTGTTTTCTTTCCACATACTACACACCAAAATCAATTACGCTATTGCATTTAAAATAAACCACACTAATTACTACATGCAAAGAAATCCAAAAGCCACAATGCAAGTTTTCACAGAGGCACTCATTTCATAACTTGGCTTGCAAAACACAACACATGACATTAGTATTGGCTAAGTAAAATCTCAAGTTTTAAAAACAGAATTTTTTCATGCCTTATTTTGAATAATCAGTTACCTCAAATTGGTTGAAGTAGGGGTGCAGAAGTAAGCCAGAAATCCTACCAAGATATTGCCACCGAGAGAGAACACCAGAGACAGAGAAAGAAAGATTGGTCATCTTTACTAACAGTGATTTACTCAAACTACTTTAAGGTTATAAAGTAGAAAAGTTATGACAAAATGACATTTCCTGGTATGTTTTACTTATTAACTAGCTCTCATTTTGTGATCAATTAAGAGATTCAAAATATTTAGTTATAGAAAATGCATAAAAATGCTTGTAAAATTAGGTACTTGTTCTTCCCAGTTTTATGAAAATAAACAGAAAGCAAAATTCTGCCAACATTTAAAAATGATCTGACAAAAAAGCCATCCTACTTTATCTGCTGACTTAATGTGCTATTGGATAAAAAATGTAAAAAAAATGTTACCTTCACTGCTGCAGTAACAGCAGCAGTAGCTGCTAAGTTTAAACCTTGCCGCCCAAAGTTTACCATCGTCTCATAGCCTCGTTCCTTTGCTTGTACAATATAATCATCAATCTCCTGGAAAAAAATCCAAACACATAGATATTAATTTTACTTAAGCAGAGTGCCCAGAAACCAAAAAATAGGACTTCCCCCATAATTTAAATGTTTCACAAACTTTATAGCATAAAGCATGTGATTTGTACAAATAATTTATATATCTTACCCTTTCCTTTGAAGAAAGAAGTGGATGAAGCAATTTTCTGTATATTAAACTTGCTCCTTTGGTATAGGGAGAGAGCAGCCATATGACAAAAGCAATCTTAAGTTCATAGTACAGGGGGAACCTAATAAGAAAAATTTTGAAAAAAAAAAAAAAAAAAAAGCCTGTGAAAACTAAACTACAGACAATGAGCAAATAACAAAAAACTTTAAAAAGCTCAAACAACTATGTTTGAATCGACAAATCAATTTCATTAAATATAGATCAGTTAATGCAAGAGCAAGCTGATTCTTGCAGAGATTCACACCTTGTAGTCAAGATTCTTCCGTTTCAGCAAGCCCAGGGATGCTGGCAACTGAGCGCTCAGCTCCAAGGGGGCACTGACCAGCATTAGCCAGGGCAGTAAGGCCCACCCTTCTATCTGTAGAGCCCACTGCCATGGCGGTACCTGTGCACCTCCGATTACCAGGACACGCATTTATACGCCCCAGATGCACAATGTTACCCCATACGCTCATTTTCTGATCCTCAGAGCTCTCAAAAAACTTCCCCTCTCATCTCATTTGGCCAGAATTGCAGCACTTTGCAGACCTAAATTGTTCACTCACACAAGGAATGGAACTACCAGTGTGGTAGACTGGGAATTAGGGTTACATCGAACCCATGTCCTTCTCCATGTGTCTTTGCAGTGTCTTCCTTGTAGGCTGAATCCACTTCCCTAAGCAATAACTGTGGTTTAACCATGTGACCTGCTGTTGAAAACAGAATATGGCATGCCACATGATTTACATGCCCTTTGACTCCCTCACCCCACAACGTCTCCATACCTTGATTTAAACTTTTGCTTTCTGTTGTGACAGCAAGTGCTCCCCCAGCCTTGGTCCCCAGAAGAAAAGACACTTAAAATAGTCAAGCCCAGCAAACAGCAACGACCACTTGCCCTCATGCAGTTTGAGCAGGAAATAAATGTTTGTGTTTTTAGCTTATTCTGCTCTTAGGGTTGTTTGTTGTCATAGCAAAAGTTAACTAATACAGCATGAGGGGATCAACATCCTGTGGCCAAAGAAGCACTAAGACACACAATAACTGAAAAGTCTGGACTCTTCTGAAGGGGCAGATGGGTATCAGGCAGTAAGACATGATGACTGAGACAGCGCAGTCAAAGAAAGGTCTCTGTGAGGGTGCAACCACAAAGGGGTACCTGGACTCTCCCTGTGGCAAACGTTCCCTGAGTTGTTCAGATTTTAATAGTGTATGCTATATTTGCAATCAGCAAAAAAACTGAAATCTTTAAAAAGAGAACTTTGATACTTAAGAGATCTAGCACGTTTTGGAATCTGCCATTTAAAAACAAACAGAAAAGTCTCTCCCAAACCCCTATATCAAAAATATAACAAGTAAATGAATGAGCTTCGGGACAGAAGAGGGAAGAGAAAGATGGACAAAGATACATTACAAAGAAGTTCATAACTAAGGGCAGATGCTAAGCACATTTAACTCTGATGACTTCATTTTTCCTAGCAATCCAGTGTGACCTAATGTGCCGTGAGAATGTGATGAGAACAGCAAAGTCAGAAAGACAGTTCGAGGAGAGAGGAGTAAAGGTCTGAAACAGGTACAAGAGGGAATGGGAGTAGCAATGGACCAAAAACAAGTAAAAGGAAAGGTGAGCTCAAATTGATACCTATATGAGCAACTGATTGATTTTTTCAGCTCATTTAGTAGCCTTCGAAAGAAGTCAGTAAGAGCAATTGGGCTTATTTAGGCCAAAGATTTTACAGCAAGGGCAGCTGACGAAACTGGCAAGGTAGGAAGTGCACAGATTCTGAAAGGATGACTAGTTCTGGGTGGAAATGCACTCCTGAAATACAGCACAAGGAGATGCAAGCTGTCCCATGAAGTCTTTGCCCCTCAGTACAATGTTAAATCCTTGAGGATACAAACATGCTTTAATTTTGTCTCAGAGGTTTGGAATAGAGCAGCCCAGGAGCTGACGGTTAGTGGGTGTCCACGTGGACGCCATCCAATTTGAATGGAGATGAGAGTTTTAAGGATGGGGAGGGAGTGCTAAAACCAGATGCTGTGGGTGTCTAAAGAGGCGGCTTTTAGGAAGTGATAAAGAAAAACAGCCTGAAGTCATCAGTGTAAAAAAAGATGACAACCAATTTCTCTATTCCAAGAGACTACAAGATGTATGGGAGATGGGCAGAAAGTGGCACATGGGAAGAACGAGCTGCCTTTATTGGAGAGGAACTGGAAGCAAAGCAATGTTCTTATGGGGAAACCGGATAAAGAAAACGAGACATTGGATAATTAGGCAACTTGATCAAATTTACTTAGTCAAGAGCAAAGGCAGGATAAGAACTCAGGACACCGCTTAATGAGTCTGTAGTATGGTCCTTTCTCAATACTAGAACTTACCAAGCAACTGTTTGATCTGCTACTGTTTCAATCACAGTATAGAGAGCAAAAACAATCCAGTACATCATCCATCGAACCTGGAAATAATAAAAATACTTATGAAATAACAGAGTAAAATTATTTATAACTGGAGAGTTATGTATATCTCATATATACACATATATTTCTAAATGTACAGTATGTTGGATCAAGCGCAGAAGGTGATGGTTGAATTTTCAACAGACTTCATGTCTGAGTTCCTCACACCACTGCATCAACAGTCCTGGAGTACAAGAACCAAAGAATAACAAATCTCTGGGCCAGTTACAATGTAATATAAGGATCTGAATGAAAGAATTGGAAAAACAGGATATAGTTCTCCTAACTAAAGGAAAGTTCTCTAAAAGATCTTATTCTTTTCTATAGCTTTCTTTTGGAAGGCTATCAACTATTTAATTATTATATAAATAACAGTATAATATGGTATGACCACATTTAATCTATATTGGTTTTTTAAATTTTGCATTCCTATTTTCTCCATCTGTATAAACTTTTCAGAAACTGAAGAACAATCCTGATTTCTTATATCCAGAAGGCTAGTTATACACTTTGAAAGTCTAAGGTTAGTGTCTTCTTCCTCTTTCCCTATGTATAAGCCTATCACCTCTCATACACCCTTTTCTTCTACTCCATTACCACAATGGTAGTTGCGAACAGAATGAATGTTTGTGTCCCCCTCAAAATTCATATTTAAAATCCTAATCCCAAATGTGTGTCAGGAGGTGGGGCTACTGGGAGAGGATTAGGTCTTAAGGGCAGAGCCCTCAAGAATTAGTGTCCTCCTAAAAGGACCTCCAGGGAGCTCTCTCCCCCCTTCCATGATGTGCGGGCACAGCCAAAAGATGGTCCCTGAACCAATTTTTTTCAATTCTCTCCCCCTCTCTTGTACTCAGCACAGCGATCTCAGAGAACAGAGTATATCACCGTCTTTCCTGGGAAAGTGGAGGTTTAAATTAACTGGTCTCTCTCAAAGACAGTTTAGGAACCTTTGAGAAGAGTAAATAATGACAAATAATTTTCCATTATTTCACATATTCATTATTTCACAATTTCATAACCATCATTCTGACTGTGACCTTTCAAATGAAAAATAATCAATAAATGATACTCAAAGGAGAGTCATAATTTGCCTCTCCTTGATAGACTTGATAGAATCGATAGATGTGAGTAAAGGTAAAAGGGACTGCACAGGTAAGTAGTTATGGTCATATGCCCTGGAAGTCTAGCTTTCAGATGGAGCAGAGCTGCTACGCATCTCATGGATCTCAAAAACACCCTTGCTTCAGTATAGTCAAATGCTTATTCAATTTTCAAATGAAATTATCAAATTGATTTTAAGACCCACAATATAAGTAACTGCTTTAAAATATTGTATATAATGTTTATCTCTTAAAAAGCAAAACATGTTTACTTAGGTTGTGAGAATATTTAATAATGTCAAAAATAAAGGGTATGCTTTATGTCAAAAAAGAAGGGTATACTTTTTTAGTTAAAAAGAACAAACTATCCAGTCAATAAGGTATTCCTGGACATTTTCCTGGGAAATTTGGTACAATTTTTTACAAGCAAGACTCCATGGTTTTAAATTACCTTTAATGAATACATTCTTTGACAATATGCTCTCTTAACCTCATGGAATTTTCGTTCTCCTTATTAGAAATACGGAGTTCAAGAATAGTTGAATCCGGGCAATGGTTAAATAAATTCATTGTGCATGCACGCATGTGTGTTATTCACGGGCGCAACCACAAAGAAGGTTAACGTTGAAAAGATATTGCTTCCTTTTTTCCATTAATGGATTTGGTTGGGATTTTATACCAAATGATTACTCAGCAAAACTTTTATTAAAACTATACCTCAAGGCTGCTCAGCATACTGTAAGGTTTTGCCCAAAGGAAAAACAGAAAGAAGTCAAAGTTAAAAAAAGAAAGAAGAGGGCAAGTCACCAAATTATAAGTACAATTAAAAATCTGTGATGATAAAACATTCGTTAGACCAGCAGGAAACATCAATAACAAAATGCAGTACTTAAAACAACAACAACAACAAAAAAAAACTGGTAGGAAAACAGTCACACTGATAATCTTATAAATATATGCAACAATATAATGGAAATAAGTGCTATTAAAATAGCATGTAAATAAAAGTCCATCATTTAACATGTAACTTTAATAAATCACAACCCACCTTTTAAGACACGAATGCACACCCCCATCTTACTTTTAATCTTTCATATCAAACATAATTTAGGCAATTCTTAAGGACTCAAGTGGCATCATTACATTATAACACTCATTGAAAAAGTTGTACTGTAGCAAAACCTACTCATGTCAGGGGAACAGAAACAGGACTATGTCAGCTTCTGTCCTCAAGAATTTAACATTTTACTGGGGAGAAAAACAAATAAATGACTGTGATTAAAAAAGAAGTTTATTAGATGCTCCAGCTCTAGGATTAGTCAAGATAATACAAATTTAAGGAAAGCTTACTAAAGGGGACATTTATAAATAGCTGTGGGCAAGTTGAGGAAATCAGTAAAGGACAGTGGAACACCCTTGAGCGGCAAAGGCAGGGACTAGCATTACCCGAGGCACAAAGGAGGGATGAGTGGGAGAGGTTTCCCAGAATCCAGACAGTGTAACTGTAGGGCAGGGCTACAGCCGCAGATAGTCACAACCAGCTAGTGGGGCCAGGAAGTCGGAGCACAATACTCTGACCTCACGTTGCCTCCTGCGTTCACATCTTTTGCAGGAGCCTCACAGGGGCCAAACCCAAAGGGAGGCAAGGCGTGTCTGTATGGATCAGCCTCCTGGGCCATAAGGAAGGAGAAGAAATGTGGAATGTGGAGGGGAAGCTCCAATGGAGGAACAGAAGGTTCCAGCACTACTCAGCATGTCGGCTGTTTGAAACACATCCAAGAATGGAGTCCCTTCTCACCACTTCCACAGACCCCGCCCCCCCAGCCCAGGGGACCGTAATCTCCTAATGATTATTCCCAGAGCTGTTCACTCTGCTTCACTGGGTCTGCTTTGCACAGAGCGGTCAGAGTTATCTCCTTAAAACACAAGCCAACTCATGTCATTCCTCTGTTCAAATCTCTCTGATGATGGCCCCCAGTGGAAATCTCACCACAGCCTAGGAGGCCCTATGGCTCTGGCACAGGCCGCTGCTCTGGTCTCATCCAGAATTCTCCTCCTTCCCTGTTTTGCTCCAGTCACATGGGAATTTTTACAGTCCTTTGTGTGTGGGTATCCTCCTACCTCAGGGCCTTAGGATATGCTGTTTCCTTGCCTGAAATGCTCTTCCCCTTGTGAAGAGCCTTCTCACTTGCTTCAGGTCTCTGCTCAAATAATTATCAGATAATTAATTAATCAAATTAATTATCAAAAAATTTCCTAAGCATTCTGCTTAAAATATCAATATCCTCCTAATTCCCTCATCCTGGCTTATTGTTCTTTTTAGCACATATCACATATCATAGACACAGCTAACAAATATTTACTCCCCCTCCCCACCTTTCCCTACTTGAATGTAAACTCCAAGAGGGCAAAAACTTTATTTTGTGCCCTGCTGAATCTCCTGTGCCGGGCACAGAAGGTGCTCAGTGAATATAGGATGGTGAATTGTTGATTGAATATGGGCCTGCACATAGCTTAGTGTGCTCTTTTTTGTTGGGAGTGCAGAAGATAGACAGCAGACAGGAGGTGAAGACATGATGGGTAAATATACACTAGTATTTTAAGAGATCTGATTTAAAGAGAAAAAAGAAGGGAGAGAATAAAAAGCTGCATGAGGCAAAATGAAAGCATGTTTCCATCCTCAAGGATGGCACATTTTACCAGAGAGATGCTGAGATTCAAATAGTTAGAAAGCAGAAGTACTTAATGGAACCAGATCCCAGACGAAACAGGCAAGAATAAGATTAGGAAGAAAGAAAAGAATGATCATGTTGGGCAGAGGGTGGAGGTGGTTACAGTTGATGACCTCTGCTTTCACTCTGCAGTAGAAGGGCAGGCCACCTGTTGAGGCTGGGGATGGGCGGAATTTAGAGGAGTAGTAAAGGCTGAGAAGATGTTTCTGTACAGATGGGAAAGGGAATGGCCTGGGGTAGAAGTGGAACAGATTCTGTGACCAAGCATGCTCTCTGCCGCTCCAGGTGTTAAAGATGGGGGCTACCACAAAAGGTTTAGGCCAGCGAAACAAGAGAGAAACAGAGGTGACAGTGTGCTGTCCATAAATAGGCACAATAATAACAGTGGTGGCTGAGAAGTGGCCCAACCAGGGCCATCGCTTCTTGGCCACATGTGTCCTGTCCTCACCAACAGAATGTGAGCTAAGGCTTTTGAGAAGTGGGTGTATCTCTCCCACAGGCTAGCTCCCTCCTTCCTGCTGGCTGGGAACACAGAACGGAGCATCCTTGGGAGCTCTATGATGTTAAAGATGGACAGAGAGAGCCCCAGTTCTTAAGAGGTTGCCTGAGGAGAAATCCTTGCTGAAATGAACACCTAAGCTGGACTGTTATGTGAGAGAAAAATACATTTTTATATTCCTTCTGCATTTTTATTGTATTTATAATTACAATAGCTCAGCCTACCCTAATATGAAGGGTCACACTCTAATCTCTGTGGCGATGAGAAAACAAGGCTATGGGAGTAGTGGTCCCAGAATTACGCAGGTGTCAGTCACAGTGCCAGAGCTGCCATCTGTGGCACAGCCAGGGCCCTGGTTGGTGGTGATGGCTAATATTGCCACAATGATCTAGAAGTGGAGAAGAGGACTACCATTTTAAGAAATTCTGGTTGAGATATTCCCAGGGACTGTCAGAAGGATTTGGAAGAAACTGAAGGACAGGAAGGATTGATGTTCTCATGTCGCAGACTGGGGCAGAGCTAGAGAAATACTATTTTGTATTTTAGTGGGACCCCTTGGCAAATGCGACTTCTATCTGTGTGAATACGTTAGCTACCTACCATCTTCATCGTCAGTATATATGACTTCATTAGCAATCCCCTTCTATTTTCAATAGGTCCCAAAATCAGATAAATTATAAGTTTGTTAGAAATGTGAGTTCAGTTTAAAGTAAATATTCTGCATAGGATCTGAGATATCCAAAGACTGAAGTGCAGCCCTGGCTGGAGTGGATCAGTTGATTGGACATCGTCCTGCAAAGCAAAAGGTCCCTGGTTTGACTCCTGATGAGGGCTCAGGCCTGGGTTGTGGGTTGGGTCCCCAGTTGGGGCATGTCTGAGAGGCAACCGATTAATATTTCTCTCTCACACTGATGTTTCTCTCCCTCTCTTTCTCCCTCCCTTCCCCTCTCTCTAAAAAAAAAAAAAAAATTTTTTTTTAAAGAGTAAAGTGCATAAAAGTCAGTATGAAGATTACATGAAAGAGTTGTTTGATCGTCTATTTTGCTTACTTCTTTTCTTTCCCAAGAGTATACCTAATGCCTAGTACAGTACCTGGCACAAAACAGATGTACAAAAATATTTATTGGAAGAATTAATAAACTGGGCTAACTTACAAGCAAGACTGTAATTTCCATTTTTCCTAATTATTTGGTAATAAACTTCTTTTGAAAGTGGTTACAATGCAATGGCTGTCATATCGTGGAATACTTTACCCAATATACTTTTCATGACTAGAGGAATGCGATGAATGCTTTAATATAAATATATATAAATATATAAATAAAATATAAATAAAAGGTTCCTCAGATGGAATCTTAAAATCATTCAAATATCAAAATTAACATATTTTCTAAGAGAATACACTCTTATAATTAGGCAAGGCTTCTTTTGATGATTATGGTATCATCTGTGATATAAAACTATAATATCTAAAATTACATTCCAGTTTATGTAGTTCATAGATGAGGTTATCTTACTTAACAAGCCAGTGCTTGTTTTATTACTACTCAAAGTCCATAAGGCTTTTATAAAGCCTTAGCATTTTGGAAACCCAGACAGTCATGTGATGGTGTTCTTAGCTTTACTCTCAAAGGAATTAGAGGATATTTTAAGCCTGAGAGAATACTGTAAAATGAATATACCCACAGGCTAAATTTACTATCAAAAGACCATGCTCCATTTAGGTATGCAGTTACCTATCCAGATGCCAAGAGAAAAGTTGGCCTCATTTCATGATCTTTTAACATTTTTCAACACAACAAGTTCTTATAATTCACATTCTTAGACAATTTTTATGAAACTGATTTAGATCCCCAGTCAAACACATAGAGCAAACAAAAGTAAACTACAAGTGTGAAACAATCTTCTGGATTTCCAGCACAGAAATTGAGAGCAATGCATAGTCCCCAACTATTTATGGGATATTATTTTCTGTTGGGAAGCACATCACCATAGATTTCTAAGGGTCATGGTTAACAGCAGTAACGGCACATTAATTAAGAAATATTTTTCTTACATTATATCTTTACATAATTTATTCTTTCTATGCTATGATTAGTGTGATATTATAATAGCAATTATCAATACAGACATGTTAAATGACATAATTATTTTAAGTTATCCTTGTATGATGAAAAGAAAAATGTGATATATTAATTTGGCAAATATGACTTAAGGCTTATTATAAGCAAAGTCTTTTGACATGAAATCATCATAAACCCTGAGGTCAAGGCATTCCTAATCTCAAGAGCTTCCATGGGCGGGATAAATAAAAGATGATAATAAAAGGATAAGAATAGGAAGTGCTTATCAGCACAACATCTGATCCAGCATATAACTACTATTTTATCATACATTATTCACTTGCCTTGTCTGAACAAACTAGCACTTCCAAAGGAAAGCCTTCCCTGGCTACCCCTGCCCTTCCTCGGGTCACACAGACTCTGCACACTGTCCTTGTGCTTGCAGCATGTCTGTGTAATGGTTTATGTAGCATCTGTCTCTGCCATTTGACTGTAACAACTATCAGGGACCGAAAGTGCCTTGTTTACCATCATGTTCTCAGGACCCAGCACCCTGAGCCTGGTAAAACAAGCACAGACTTTTACTTAACAGTTTCTTAATTTTAAGGTCTGAACTGATGCAGGGTTCAAACAAGTAACTCTGGACTGCAAACAGCAGTTTATAACATAAAACAGCCTATTTTGTCACAGATTTCAAAGTTATCAGAGAGTAAACAACTTCCCAACATCTCTTAATTTCACATTCTTTAATCATAAAGCAATTAATGTTGGTCTTTAAGAGAAAACTAAAAATTACATATGCATAATGACTTCAATGATAACCACACTTAAGTAAATCTAGAGCATAAAATGCTAAAATATGCTTCGCTGGAAAAAAAAAAATCTTTGCTGAGTCTGAAAAGAAATAAACACTGCTGAATTTCAGACCACCCAAAAAGAATTTTATTTTGTGACCATTATTAGTTATTCACTCAAGTCAACTCACCCTAAACATTCACTCTATACCACATTTCAGAGACAACAGAGAGAACTTCTAATACAGAATTCTTTAGAAATACTATAGAGTTGAAAAGATTTTTCCTGTTTCATTAACATTATGAAATAATTTGGTTACTTCATAATGATTTCCCCCCATTCAAAACAAAAGGAACAAAATGTGAAATCAGATAGAAAAACTCCCTCTTTTATCCAACCCAGATGGCTCAGTTATGGGATTTTTCCCAGAGCTGTGCTAAGTTATAAGCATGCTTGAAAATAAGCTAGTTGAAGTTCAATCCAAAGTGTTTAGAGACCATGGTTGAAAACAGTTTTTGTTTTGAAAGATGGGGCATGTGTTGGGTAAATATTTTAGGCTGGGATTGATTCGGGCTTCTTCAGCTTTGGGGTCCTTCCTGCTTCACTGCCCCATTTAAGAATGTCTCACTGCCCCATTTAAGAATGTCTCAACTTTCTACAGCTCTTCAGGACTCAAATATGTGTGAGGTACATTTTCAGATGCTGAACTGCCAGCAACATGCTTTACCTGCGGTTTACAGGTACCACTGCCAAAGACCACCCAGAATATCCTGAAGGAGAAAGCCTCACACTACACAGACGTTTCTGGTGTTAAAATGGGGCAGATCGCAACTAGAAATACTGCGATAATAACGCCTCAGTCCTTCCCAGTGCCCTAGAATCACAGAAGCCCCATGTCTCTCATCCCCTGACCCTGATAGTTTGAAGAACTTGAGATAAGAAAAAAGTGCAAAAATGTTTTAAAACTAGATAATTAATTTTTTAAAATGTGTTGAAAAGAAGATGTAGAAAGCAGGAAATGCTTTTTTAAACACTGTTTCCAGGAGCAAAATTTAGGAAGGAATAACCTCTCAGTCCAAATTAGCTCTCTCCATCCACACTGACTGAGAATTCACACCTCACTTTTTAAAAAGTTGTTATTGAATTTATAGGGGTGACATTGTTTAATAAAATTATACAGGTTTCAGGTGTACAATTCTACAATACATCACCTGTATATTGTCTGTGTGTTCGCCATCCCAAGTCAAGTCTCCTTCCATCACTATTTACCTCCCTTTACCCTCTTCTACTTCCTACTACCCTCCTTTCCCACTGGTAATCACCAAACTGTTGTCAATGAGGGTTTTTTTCCCCTTTGCTTAATCCCTTCACCTTTTTCATCTAGTCCCCAACTCCCTTACCCTCTGACAGCTGCCAGTCTGTTCTCTGTATTTATGAGTCTGTTTCTATTCTGTTTGTTAGTTTATTTTGTTCATTAGATTCCACATATAAGTGAGATCATATGGTATTTGTCTTTCTCTGACTGACTATTTCACTTAGCATAATAACCTCCAGGTGCATCTATGCAGTCACAAAGGGCAAGATATCTTTTTAAATTTTTTTTTTAAACAGCCGAGTAGTATTCCATTGTGTAAATACACTACAGCTTTTTTATCCACTCATCTACTGGTGGACATCTGGACTGCTTCCACATCTTAGCTATTGTACATGACGCTGCAATGAACATACGTGTGCATATTTTCTTTCAAATCAGTGTTTTAGGTTTCTTTGGATATATTCCCAGGACTTCACTTTTTCTATTGTTTAAAGTCATATTGATTTATATGGAATAATAAGTATTTGTAAGAGGAAAAGTTCCCTTTCAATAACACCACACAGAATTTCTCCAGATTTTAGCTTGGTAAAGAGCCTACTCAGATGGAGCTGGGCTAAAAGGACATCCTAGAGGTCATCTGAGTTTCCATTCTAAATTGTCAGGCTACCTTCTTTTCTCCATTAGTGTTCCCAGTCTCTTGGCCCATTATATATGTTTCCTACTTGAGGCATGTCCAAGGGCTGGTACCACTTCTTAGGCACCATGGTCCCCCTGTGCCTCATCTATTGTCACAGTCAATTCCATCTTGCTACTGCCACAAGTAAATTAATAACCTAGCCACTAAAAGGTATGCTCCTTTCTCCAGGTGACTAGCAAAATTATATGACTAATATGGTAAATGAAAAATGTCATTCTTTAGCTAAGATACCAGTCTTTATCTACAAGTTGTAGCTTTATATTATAGGCTTGACAGCATACTTTAAACATGCAATAATTATTCAGATAGTGAAAAAGTCTTTTAAAACACACACAAAAAAATTCTGTTTGTTTTTATCCTCACTCGAGGACATTTCCTCACTGGTTCTTGGAGAGAGAGGAAGGGAGAGAGAGAAACATCGATGCAATAAATACTGATGGACCGGCTCCCACACCCAACCGGACTGGGATCACACACCCACACCAGAAACTGAAACCACATCCCTTTGGGTAGGGGACGACGCTCCAACCAGTGCAGCCACACCAGCTAGGGCCATAGTCTCCTTTAGGAGCAGACTGGTAGAAAAAAACTCCAGGAAGAATCAATCCCTGTCATAACTGAAATGATCCTGTGTTATCAAATTACTTCCCTCCAAAAGCATGTGCAATCACCTTCACATAGAGAACTGAGGTTCACATTTGGCTGAGTGCAGAGAGAAGAAGGTGATGGAACACAGGAGACTGGGGGTAAGGAAGGGCTGGCTTTGGGCCAGAGTGCAGGACAGCATGAGGCCCTGGGTAAACACAGGGAGAGGAACAAAGAGGCTGGAGAAAGATGCAGAAAAAGATGGATGATTCTAAAGGGAAACTTTATTGACAAAAAATTTTGTACATGGGCAGCCCTTAAACAGGAAATCTAGGATGAAGTCCACCTCAATAGACTTACCCCCTAGTTCCAACATATGGTTAATTGTGTTAAAATATTATTTTCTACAATATATTCCAAGTTGTTAATCAGTCCATTTAAATACAGATGTTTCTAAAATAATGTTATGTACTGCCCATCTGCATACATAAGCATTTAAAAAGCACAATGTGGTAATTATTCACTTTTCACAATAAAATAGGATACTTCTTAATGATTTTCACCTTGGCTGTGGCTAACAATTACTTGGGGATTAAAAAAAAAATTGCATGCATTCCTACATCCCATTATCACAAGGTGCAGAGAGAGCAGTAAGGTGTTTAAAAGGGAAGTTTCATGAGTGTTTCTGACATGTAACCACAGTTGAGAGCATGCACACAATTCTTGCTACTTGAACTGTGTGGTCTGTAGACCAGTAACATTAGCACCACCTGGGAGCCTGTTGGAAATGCAGAATCTCAAGCCCAAGCAGACTTACTAAATCAGAATCTGCATTTCAACAAGACCTCAGGGAATTCCTACGCTCCTTAAAGTCTGAGGAGCACCACAGCAGGAGGCTCCTCTGTGCTTGTCCTGGCAATACCATGTGCGGAAAAGTGGTATCATTCATAAAGGGAATGTAAGAAGAGACTTGGGTTTGGAGAAAAGAAGATGAACTAAGTTTTGTGTGATAATTTGTTAAGTGTAAAAAGTTAAAACATACCCTTAATAAATAACACTGTATAGGCACACCATGATTTAAAAAAAAAAAACAACCAAAACCAGAAAGATCATAAAACAGAAGAGGCTGGGCCTTTTGTCCACTTTTCAGAGGCACTATTTAGGGCTATCAGTTGAGCCGACACAACCATTTAAGCAAAATACTCAGGAAATGGAATTCTCCAGACTCTTCACCCCTAAGTTCCATGAGGACCATCCCTGTTGTCTACCCAACCCAAGAGCCCAGTGATCTGGACAGTAACCACTTGGTGGACTCTGCTTCCTTTCCAAAGGAGGAAGTGCCTGTAGAATCTTCCCTAGAGTAAATCTAAATCTGCTTCCTATAGAGAGAAGGTAAGGATGCTGATTACTAGGCTGATATTATATTCAAACACTATGTTAGTGACAAAAACTTCCCCAGTTGGCTTCTGTAATTTATTTTGCCAATCTTCTTAAGGGTTTAACATAATAAAACTGGTTTGTTGGATATTTTTTCAAAAGATGTCTGTTGAAAACCTTTGAAAGTTGATGTAATATTTTAAAATAAAACCACTCTACTTAATCTATTTCTGTGACTTTTTAAAACCTTTGAATATACTTTTTTATTTTGCCAGTAGAGCTTAGATTTGTGTTTTCTTAAAAAGGAATCAATCTATATTTATTCTAGCCAACAGATAGACTAAATTTCATATACTTATGTAATTGAATATATTTTAAAATTTGTATAGCTTTTAAAAAGAACTTCACCTTTTCACAATTCCATTACATTTCCCAAGTCAAATCTCACGAGCTTTTAAAATTCCATGAGGTTTTGAGGAAAAGTTTTATTTTTCTGAGCTAAAATCTTCAGGAACAGCTCTAGATTTTGTATTTTTGGGAGGTCCTCTCAGTGTGATGGTAATCTGGCTGACAATATGATTATTACAGCTGTAGTTGGTAAAGCATCACACTTCTCTAATGACATAATGGAAAGATGATGTATATATCTGAGCATGCCAAAGGTGGATCCTGGTATTGTGTAAAAGAGGAGCTCTCTCTTCATAAATAATGTAACCTGCAGCTGAAAAGGAAAAAGACCTGGTTTGTCTTATGATTAGAAAACATTCTGTTTAAAATTTTTTTAGATAGTTTAATATTACTGTCAACTTTAGCATTGCTTGCTTAACCCCCTTTTTATTTTTTTTAAAGATTTTACTTATTTATTTTTAGAGAGAGAAGAAGGGAGGGAGAAAGAGAGGGAGAGAAACATCATTGTGTGGTTGCCTCTTGCACACCCCCCACTGGGGACCTGGCCGGCAACCTAGGCATGTGCCCTGCCTGGGAATCGAACTGACAATTTTAATTTTGTCATTTTAATTTTAAATTCATCTAGTACTGCACATTTGTATTTTCTTTTGTATGCAATTATTATTTCTCCCTTTTGGAACTTATGGGGGTTTTCTTCAAAGTAGTGTGCTTACAGTTTCTGAACATAGAAGGGGGAGGCAGAACACCGGCTGCCTCTGAACACAATCCTCCCTGCAGGGAGGGTGGTGACAGTTGAGGTTTTTGGTTGCTGGAGCTTTCATGATTTTAAGCTGTTCCATCGCTAGAGATTAGGGTGGAGGTGGCTAGGCCTCCTTCCAATTTATTACTTAACATTTCCTTTAATGGAAACATTAGTTTCTGTCCCTGTTTTAAAAAATCTATTTCCATTGGCACTAGTTGGTAAAGTTTTTCCTAGATATTAGCAAATGCCTTACATAGCCTCGTAAGTATAAATGTTACCGTGAGAATTTTTTTTCTTTGTTTCTGTTTCTCAAAGCATTTGTATTGGAAGCCAGAAAAGGACAAGACAGCTGTGGTTGGTCAGCTACATCTTGACGTGAAAGTTGTGGGAATGCTTTCAATTTACTTCATAAAGATAAAGGGGTACTCTAATTCACATGCTAAAATTTCAGAAGAAACTGTGTCAGGCATTCATTTAAAATTCTCCAATTACACAACCTTATTCAAATTTAATACTTGTTTTCTAAAGGGGATCCATTGTAACGATCCTGAGATGTTCATGAAGAAATTGTGTTTAGAAAACATAAGGTAGAATATATATCACTTGACAAGAATAACACTATCAATTATTTCAGCAGCAAAGTTACAGGCTGATACGAGTTACACATATAATAAGTAAACCTGATACATCAAAAATTAAGTTTACAAAGAATACTTGTCAGCTATTTTACTTTAAGTAAATGTAAGTAGATTCACTTCATTAAAGGATAATGAAATGTCCCAAGTGATTTTAATCAAGTCTTTCAAAGTGAAAAGTGTGATTTATCAAAACCTGATTTTCAAGTATAACTCAAGACAAGATACACATATATTCACTGCATGTCAGCTAAAATTAAATTTTAAAATTATTGTCAAAGACTGAAAAATGATATGTATTACCATCAAACCTATCTCTCTTTTAAAAACCAATGTTAATGATAAAACAAGTGTTACTTGATATCATAGGATAATTCAACTACAGTATCCCAGTAACAAGTTCATTTTGGAAATCCAGGTAAAGACAGTAGACTGAATATACACATTTAATTGCAACCCCACCACAAATCTCATTAAAATGGAAAAAGTGATTTTTTAAGAAGACTCAAGTTCAGAACAATATAAAAGAGAAGAGAGCATCACATTTTTGGAGCTAGGAGGAAACAGATAAATAGTAACTGATTTAGGAGGCCTGAGAAAATTGAATACTAGCCAATAGAGGGAAAAACACAAGCCAACCCAATTTTCATTGCAAAGGTCCCAAAGGGCTCAAGAATTGGTGGCACAATTCTTGGCCCCAAAGGGCAAAAGACAGAGAAAATGGCTGCCAGTCACTTAAGGATAGGTGGACCTCTGCCTGACCCTCACCTTAGCTTCCTGGGTACCCCTCTGTGCCCCAGCAGAACGCTGGGCTTATTCTTTGGAAAGAGTAAATCACAGGTTCTCTGGATTTGCAAATCTCTGGCAGTTTAGAGTAGGGCTAATAGGGATTAAGTAAAAGTTTATAAATTGAATATTGAGAGATTCTCCCATCATAGTGTAGCAACCAAGTAACTTCCAGAATGGAAGTCTTCTCTAAAGAATATATCTGGTACAATAAACACACACACACACACACACACACACACACACACACACACACACAGATAATTTTCCAAGGAAATGGTTGTTATGAATTATGTTCCCCAGAAAGATATGCTGAGGTCTGTTATGCACTGAATTGTGCCCCCTGCTGAATGCATATGTTGAAGCCCTAACTCCCAAGGACTGTATTTGGAGATAGGGCCTTTGTGGAGGTAATTAAGATTAAGTGAGGTCATATGGGTGAGGCTCTAGTTCCAGAGAATGGGTGTCCTTAAAAGAAGAGGAAGTGACACCAGAGATTTCTCTCCCAATACATGCACAGAAAAAGCCCATGTAAGGACAGGGAGAGAAGGTAGCCTTCTACAAGCAAAAAAGAAACCTCACTAAAAACCAACCCTGATCTTAGACTTCTAGCCTACAGAACTGTGAGAAAATAAATTTGGGTTGTTTAAGCTACTCAGTGCATGGTATTTTGTCAAGGCCGTCCAAGCAAACTACTGAAAAGTTCTAACCCCCAGTACCTCAGAATGTGACCTCATTTGGAAATAGGGTCACTGAACATGTAATCAGTTAAGAGGAGGTCATGCTGGGGTATGATGGGCCCTTAACCTAATATGACTGGTGTCCTTAAAAGAAGAACATAAAAGACCCAGAAACCTACACATGCAAGTGAGAATACCATGGGATCACAAAGGCAGAAACTGAAGAGCTGTAGCTGACAGGCAAGGAACACCTAGAATTGCCGGCAACCACCAGAAGCTAGACAAAGGCAAGAAAGGATTCTTCTCCTCAGTAGGTTTCAGAAGGAGCATGGCCCTGTACCTATGGTGATTACATATTTCTAGCCTTCGGGACTGTGACACAATACATTTACAATACATTTCTGTTGTTTTAAGCCACTCAGCTTGTGGTACTTCCTTACGGAAGCCCTAGAAACAAATACAATTGCCTAGTCAGATCACCCTAGTGAAGATCACATTCAGCAAACCTCTTCATTGGTACAGGCCTTCTTTCTAATCAGCCTTTTTTGTTTTTTTAAAAAAGACTTTATCTTTATTTATTTATTTTTAGGGAGAGAGAAAGAGAGGGAGAGAAATATCAATGTGTGGTTTCTTCTCACATGGCCCCCCCACTGGGGACCTGGCCCACAACTAGGAATTGAACTGATGACCCTTTGGTTGAAAGCCTGTGCTCAATCCACTGAGCTATACCAGACAGGGCTCTAATCAGTCTTTTAATATAATACTCAAACATGTGCAGAGAATTAAGGGCTGCCTAATATCTGAGGAAATCATAGATAAAAAACTAGAGCAGGAAAAAAACAAAAGTCAAAGGAAAGAAGAACATGTCTAAAAAACTATCATTCATAGCCTCTGACAATAGGGAAGATAATTTAAACAAAATTAGAATAGAACACTATAGAAAAAGGAACATTCAAGAAAAAAAGAGCTCTTAGAAATTAAAAACATGGGTGCAGAATTTGAAAGATTAATTGAAGGATTAGAAGATAAAACTGAAGAACTCTATCTTAAAATCAAGCCAAAAGAAAGGGATGGGAAAGAATAAAAAGATCAGAAATTTAAACAATTAGTACAAGTGGCTTTATAACTGAATAAAAGGAATCTCATATAGAACAAACAGTGAAAATGGAGTGGAGAAAACCATTAGAGAAATAAATTTTAACCACATTGCCCACAGCTGAAGGACAAAGGATTCCTAGATTAAAATGAACTACTGAAAGTTTAGCAACATCAATTACAATCCACTCACATTAACATACATCAACGTAAAAATTTCAAATGGCAGGATGTAGAAAAGATCCTACAAGTAGGTAAGAAAGAAAATAGCTTCAGACTTCTCCACAGCAACACTAGAAGCTTAGAAAACAATGGAGAAAGGCCTTCAAAATTCTGAAGGAAAATTATTTCCAACCTAGCATCTCAAAAATTTTACCTGTTAGCTAGCTTTCTTAGGAAGGATGCATTTTATCAAAATGAGGAAGTAAAATAAGAAAGAGAAAGCCAGGAGATGAAGAAATCTGACGATCTAAAATAGGAGCCAGTCCAGAATATCTAATAGATGAGAGTACACTGAGAAGAAATTCACACAGCTGTGGTAGAGTTTGGGTCTAAATTTGCAATAAGAACAGAGAATATCAAATGAATGTTAAAAAAACCCCAAGAAACCAATAAACAAAGCAGAAATCAAGACAGCAGGGGAAACAAACCACTGCGTGGCAAAGGAATGGCCATGGTGGAATACTGTAGAGGTTGAATGTGGTATTTACATGCACCTTATAAATACTATATAACATACCGTTATATGTCAGGTACTGATATAAGTGCTTTATGTTCGATAACTCATATAATCTTCACAACCACTTGAGAAGGTAAGTACTACTACAGTTCTCATTTTACAGAAAGGAAACTGAAGCACAGAAAAGTCAAATAACTTGAATAAAGAGCTAGTAATGGATAGGGCTGTGATGATAACCTAGAGACACTGGTTCTAGTGGCTGTGTTGTCTATCTCCATATTCTATTGCTTCTTCCTAATTTAGCCTAAATATAATGTAGATATTGAATATTGACTGAACTCAAATGATACGTAATGACATTAGGAAGCTATAGGAACACAGAAAGATGCATGTGTATGGTCTAGTGACACAGTGGATAACTACTAAATCACCTTTAATACAGTAGAAGGAAGTCAACTGATAATGTCCATTTGAAAAATTCAGAAAGAGCAAAGGTATAAGCATGATAATTAGATATGTAAATATACACACTAAAGGATTTGGATAAAGCGTTGAAAGTAGTTGCCTCTAGAGATGAAGGGAGGGTAGGAAACTGTTGTTTTTTATAACAAGCCTTGTAAAATGGTTTAGTTTTAAAATTATAAAATATACAACTTTGATAAAAATAAAAAGTAAATTAAAAGTACATCAGGATGATAAACAGATAAGCACGTGGCCTGAAAAAACTGATTTTCAAAATTTTTTTTAAAATCCCACCTTAATTATTGGTTTAATCTTTACATTCCCTACATTATTAAAACCTTTGAAGCAAATGAATATAATTTTTAATTTATTGATTTGAGAAACATTGATTTGTTGCTCCACTTATTAATTTTTTTTATTTACTAATTTGAGAGAAAGAGACAGAAACATTGATTTGTTCTTCCACTTAACTCATGCATTCATTGGTCAGCTCCTACATGTGCCCCAACCAGGGGTCAAACCTGCATTGGGTCCCTTGGGATGACACTCCAACCAACGGAGCTATTTGGCCAGGGCTGTTTGTTCATTTTCATATCACTCAAATACTCAGTCAAAAATTAGGTCGCTTTCAAAATCCAAGTCAATGGGGATTTCAGGAGCCATTTATAGACCTTTGAAAGAGTAATCTCCCAGAGTTGTCCGTGTTCTTTGTTCTTGCTTACCGTAAATCTCAGGACCAAATGTCTGATTTTGATTTTTATGTGCTGTTAGACAATCTTTTCATTGCCACTTTCTTCAACATTCTTAGAATAAAAACACTGGTTTCCTAGAAAAGCTATAGCAATTACACAGCCCTTGGAAGTAAACACTCTATTTTCAAGTCATAAAATGGTATAAGCCTGAAAAAATTTGCAAAACCATACTAATTCTTCAGTAAGTTTACATTTCAATTACTGCAAGACTGAAAGACTTTAAGTAGGCCATATCAGCCACACTACACAGGAAATTATATCCTAGGAAAGCTCTCTTTTAAAAATAGGCAAAGGAAGAAAGGAAGATTGCCAAAAATCACAGCACTTTCCATGTGTTTTGATTTGAACACAGCATCTGTTTTATCAGGTGCAATCTACTATTTGAAGGCTTACAGGGAATGGTAGTAGTTAGGGTGGAAAAAAGTAAATTAATAAAAATGTTTGCTTTCTGAAAATAATTTTGAAGTAGATGTCAGTAGTATTTAGGTAATAACCAAACAGCTCAAAGAAAATGGTCTTTGGGACAAGTTGGACTGGACTATACACTCCATAGCCCAGCAGAATCAAAGCTGAAAAACTAGACCAATCTACTTAAGAAATGTACACGTTCTTGTAAACACAATTTAGTATTTGATATAGACTTAAAAATCAACTCTTCTTCCTTTTCTTATTTATTCATTCATTCCAAAAATATTGAGTACCTACTATATGTAAGGGAATATAATGATTAGCAAAACAGTAAAACTATGGTACGAAAGACAAAACAGATAAATAATATAATATCAAATAGTAGAAGAAGGTATTAAAAATATAACAGGAAAATTTTATGAAGGTTACTTTTACTAAAAAAACAAACAAACAAAGACAAAGCAAATTTGGATGGGATCACCATACAGGAAAATTTTATGAGGACAGAGCTCTGACAAAACTATTATCATCAAAGGTTAAACTGGGTAACTAAACTTAGCTGAAACTCAGCAAGAAAGTAATATACAAATTTTTTTGTCAGAAGTAAATTTAAGTTGGAAATGCTTAAAGAACTGCCAAGACTTTACAAACTTTCAAAAACTTCATTTCATTCATATGAAAATTTCATTTGCAAACATTTTGACCACAGCTGATTTAGATGCTTATGGGTCCTGCTCTGGAACTGGTTAAGCTGCCTCACTGCCCTTCTTGGAAAATACCTATATAGTTTGTTGCCCCTGAAGGTCTACCTTGGAATTAATCAGAAGCACGTTCACTGGCTGGTTGTGAAAGCTATTTCAACCTTTTTTTTTTTTGTGAAGCTAGGATCCTCACCTATTTTTCTAAAGGTACAATAGCATGGAAGAAGAGAAAGAATAAAATACTAAAAACAGAAGATCCCCAATTCCTTTAATGATCCATGTGACCTGGGCAAGTTAATTTACTTCTGAGCCTACAATGTTGGAAAATTTCTCCATCTACTTTATTGAGTTGTAGTGAGAATCAGTGAGATAATGCGGTGTGCGGAACAATGTCTCTCACCACACCCCAGAGAGGTCCACTTCTACACTGAAATGTGTGAACGAGTTAGTTACTGATGGAATTCAGGTTGCTAATCAGATGACCTTGAGAGAGGGAGAGGATCCTGGATTAGTTAGGTGAGCCCGCTGAAATCACGTGGGTCCTTATAAGTGAAGAGGGAGGAAGAAGAGAGAACCAGAGAGATCACAGAGTGAGAAGGTCTCAGCCCAACATTTCTCACTTGGAAGAGAGAACACTGAAGCCGAAAGTCAAGGCGTGTGGGCAGTCTGTAGAAGCTAGAAAGGGTAAGTAAGTAAACCGATTTTCCACTAGAGCCTCCAGAAGGAATGTAGCCCTGTGGATCCATTTCAGATTTCTGACCTATAAAACTATAAGAAATAAATTTGTGTTAATTCAAGCCAGTAAGTGGTAATTTGTTACAGAAGCAATAGGACACAATACCAAACCATTTTAAAATTGGTAACGAATTATAGAAATGTAAGATGTTATTCCAATATGATATCACAGTGTAGTCTCTCTAGCAGCCTTGATGGCATGCAAGTTGGTCACAGGAGGTCTTCAGAGTTGTATCATATTTCTTTGTCAAAGGGAGATGTCCTTCCTGCCTTTCCTGTTTCAGTACCTGACCATTTTTGCTTTTTACTCTCATTTTATTTGTCAAGCAGAGTTGATTACCATGTAATTATCAAACCAACTGCAGACACCTGCCTTCTGTTTCCCTGGTTTCTCTTCAATTACTCATTACTTTGATATTCCTAAAGAGATGGTTAGGACAACCTTTTTTTAGACTCACATTACTAAAGCAAAATTATGTACAGGTAATTCCCATTTTGTTAATAATGAGTTAATCACTAAAATCAATTGTGCAAGGCAATATGTAAAGGATACAACTAAAAACACACAAATAGGTATGAATAGATATTATCAACACACTGTTTTATAGCTTTTCCATTAGTTTGAATAAGCATGTTAATGGATTCTCTTTCATAGGTTAAATTATCTTTAATTTATAAAGCACAATTAAAATTTCAGGGTCAGACCATTCTTATGAATCCCAAATTTATAGAATAGTTCAGTAATAAAAATTTGAGTGTTGTATTAAGGGAATAAAACATACAAATCCATGTTTTTTGAGTCTTTAAAAATTAACATTAACAAAGTTAAACTGATGTATAGTAAGTAAGGGGCTAATATTTTATAATGTTTCTTAGGCCAATCTCTAAATAATACCATCTTTTCTGCTCTTTCAACATTAATTTACACATGAAAGGTCTATTTCTTTTTATCACAATTTATTATACCTTTATGTTTCTTATTGTTATCTTCTTACCTTTAATTTCAGGGGATGGTATTTATGTATATGCTGATAATATCCTCATATTATCTGAGTGTCTCACCTAAACTTTTCAATTTGTATTTAACTTTTCTCCCCCCGCAACAAAATCATAGAGATTTGTGAAGGAAGATAGGAGAATAACCTAAGCACAAACACATGCACAAAGACCCACATGCAGAGCCACAGTTATCTTATATCCTGGGTCTATACTACTTTATAGATGAAATGGATCCAAAATTGAGGAACATATTACCCTGTACTTCACTTGTACAGTTAATCAGATTCAGAAGACCTCAGTTAATAACAGTATCACAAGTATTCCAAAAAAGGAGGAATATACTGAGCAGTACATTTATTACGTACTAGTCAGTAGTTACAATCCCATCGTAATTCATATTTTCATGGTATTTGAAAATGAAGAGCAACTCATTTTTATCTATTAATAGAAAACTCCAATTAAATGAAGATATTTCATGGTAGGGCAAAGTATTGTCTATGAATTAGTGCAAGGCTGTTTTGCTTTATTTAATTCCTATTAAATTTGTTGGTAACATTGGTTGTTAATAAGATCAAAGGTTTCTAGATGCATTTCTATAATACATCATCTATGTATTGCACTGTGTGTTTACCACTCAAATCATTCTCTGTTACCAAATATCTGACCCACTTTACCGGACCCCTCCCGATGCTCTTCCCTCTGGTAACCACCATACTGTTGTCTGTGTCTATGAGTTTCAGTTTTACATCCCACATATAAATGAAATCACATGGTTCTTAGCTTTTTTTGACCTATTTCGCTTAGCATGATATTCTCAAGGTCCATTCATGTTGTCACAAGTGGCAGTGTTTAATCTTTTTATATAAAACATTGATAGTACTGTAATTTCACATCTACTGAATCTAGTAATAAAAAAGTATGGGTTGTATTTCATGTTTTTGGGTTTTCCTGTCATTTTAATAGTGATTAGTTTTTAATTTTATCTTACAAAACTATTGGTCTATGACTTTCTGGAAGTTAAAAAAATCAAAATTGGTCCTTTACCATGGGTAGCTTGAGAAGCACTGTTAACAGAAGCGCTTGTTTCTAAAAATGAAAATATACCAGTACTATGAAACGATAGTTGGAGCATTTATTAATAGCATATATTAAAATATGTCCCTTCAAACCATTTATAAAAGTCACTTTATATTACTAGGGCATAAAGTTGTTCCATTTCTTAAGGCTACTTCACCAACCCTAGATCTAAGAGATGTATAATAAAAAGACAGAATAATTTCAGAGCTCAACAAAGCAACTTGTCTCCCATTGCTAGATATATTCTACCATTCTGATTGATTTGTATATACTTCACTTCAAAAATTAGTTTTATAGAAAAGAAAAAAAACAACTATAAAAGTTCAATAAAGTGGATTAATTATAAAAGTTTCATACCCCACCCCAGGGAAAAAAAAGACCCTAAACAAATACTGTAAAGAATCATCATCTGATTTCTGACCATTTAAACAACTAGATGACTAGGCTACCATCCAAGATCCCTTACAAAGAACCACAGCTATATAAACCAAAGAAATGAAAACAGGTACTCAAAGAAATCGTGTACGTGTACATGAATGTTTATAGTGACACCATTCAGAATAGCCAAAAGGCAGAAATATTCCAGCTGTTCATCAGTGGATGAAAGGAGAAACTATGTTGTATATGCATACAGTGGAACATTATTCAGCCCTAGGGTGGAATGCAATACTGATACATGTTTGTTACAATACAGATAAATCTTGAAAAACAGGCTAAGTGAAAGAAGCCATACACAAAAGGTCACACATTATTCCATCAATATGAAATATCCAGAATGGTTAATTCCATACAAACAGAAAGCAAGCTGATGATTGTAACTGTCAGTAGTGATGAGGTATATGCATATTTAAATCGATTAGAAAGTGACAGAACACCTACGAAAAAAGGAAAAGGTTTTGGGGCCAAAGAGATAAATTCTCAGTGTACCTATAAATTTATAAGACTATAAAACCAGATAACCCCCCAGCCTCATTATATTGGACCTTACAGACTAAATGAATAAGAGATAACCAATTACTCATTTGGGAATCACACTTATTTAAATGCCAACTCACAGTGCAATATTTTTGACACTCCATTTTGGAATTATATTCAAAATTACTCTTAAAGAAGACTAATTTCAGCCCTGGCTGGTGTGGCTCAGTGGATTAAGTGCTGGACTGAGAACCAAAGGATCACTAGTTCAACCCCCAGTCAGGCACATGCCTGGGTTGCGGGCCAGGTCCCCAGTAGGGGGCATATGAGAGGCAACCACACATTGATGTTTCTCTCCCTCTCTTTCTCCCTCCCTTCTCCTCTCTCCAAAAATAAATAAATAAAATTTAAAAAAAAAGACTAATTTCAGTACTTCACATTTATATTACATTTTTAACCCAAAATATTATGCCAGCTGTTTCTAAAATAATGACAGCTTTTCTAGTGTTGTACAAAATGGGTATATTAAACTAAATTATTACTCATAAAACTATACTTACATATTCCTTTACGTTTTTGGTTTTCACAGTTTTATATGAATAATATGCAGGATACAGCATTCCAAACACCAACCTAAAAGCAGAAAGTATGAGATGATGAATCAAACAGTGCTTTTAAGAGCTCATGAAAATATCACCTAACAGGAAAATAGAAGGCACATGGAACACACATGGCACTGTCGATTTGTATGAATACAAACTTGTCTATAAACTAAATCTCTCAGAAAAGCAAAAGGAAAATACATTGATTTTTTAACAAAATAATTTTAATATTCCAGTAGAAAAATGCAAAATAGAGCCCCAACCCTACTAGTGAGAGGTAACCATAGACAAAAGGTTTTACTGTATGCAAAACCCTACTTTCATCCATGTGTAATAGACATCAAACATGACACACACACAGTTTGTGGCAATGGAAAAGCGGTCATTCACTTCTAATTATAATGACAGTGCTGGGAAACAAGGATTGATACATTTACTCCAACACACACATTAAAATAACATTATTTTAAGCATTTATAAAATGGCTAAATCAGAAGTAGGACGTGTTTTAATGCCATCTGCTAAGGTTATTTCACTGAATCCCAGGTCCAAGAGAAGTGTACATATACATATAATGAAAGAAAAGACACAGAAATGGCATGACACAGAATATATATGGTTTACAACAGGCGTTTTCACATACTACATCATGGAAAATTTTGTCCTCAAATACTATTCTACTGTATTATTCTTAATATCATCATTATAGCCTACACTGAGTTTCCCATTGTTTATTTAAACAATCCCATATTTATCAGCATTTGGTTAATCTCCTGGGTTTGGCTATTGCACATAAAACTGAAAAACACTTCTGTGTATATTGATGTTCACTAACTGGTTGTGATGTTATTTCTTCAAACAATATACACATTTTTATCTATTACCAAGATATCTCCAGAGAGGTAGTTCCACTTCACATTCCTACACATCACCAATCACAGGTATCATCATTTTACAAAAAGTTTGCCAGCTAAATAAATAGAAAAGTAATAATCTCATAGATGTTTTAGTGTGCATTTCTGAACACCAGTAAGTATGAATTTTTTTCAAGTATTTATTGGCCTTTTGATGCCAGGGGTGTATGACATCCTGTTATCTCTTGTCTTTTTTTTTGGCCTGTTTTTAAAAAGAATCTTTTATTTTTGAATATTTTAAAGTTTTATAGAAAAGTTGGGAAGATAGCATAGTTCTCACATACCCTGTACCGAGTTTTCCCTATTATTACCATCTTGCATTAGTATGCTCACAATTATTAACCAATATTAATATTTATTAACTGAAGTCCATAGTTTTCTCAGATTTCTTTAGTTTTCACCTAGCATCCTCCCCCGCCCCCCCCCATCCAGGGATCTCATCCAGAATTGCACATTAAACTGCTTCTTGCCTCCTTAGCTCCTCTTGGCTCTAACAGTTTCTCAGACTTTCCTTGGGAAATGACCTCTGACAGTTTAATGGAGTGTTGGTCAAGGTAATTGTAGGAGGCCCATCTACTGGAATTTCTGTGCTGTTTTCCTCACGGTTAGACTGAGGTATAGGTGTTTTGGAGGAAGACCACAGAGGTAAAGTTCCATTTCATCATATTTCATCAAGGACACATACTATCAATACACCACTCTTGATGTTGCCCTTGACCAGCAGGATGCAGCACTGCTTGTTAGATTTGCCGCTGTGAAGTGCCCCCCTTCCCCCTTTTGTGTGCTGTGCTCTTTAGAAGTCACTATGCACGGGCCACATTTGAGTGGGGAGTTACGCTCCGTTTTGAGGGCAGAGTACCTATATAAAATATTTGGAATTTTTCTGCAGAGGAACTTTGTCTATTTTCCCCTAGTTATTTATTTATCCAATGATTTATTTGTATCACTATAGATGTGTTTATTTTACAGTTGGGTTCTATTCCAATAATACTTCATTTTGTTGCTCAGAGCTTTGAACACTGGGAGGTCTTTCAGTAGGTTCCTGTGTCCATTTTACATACCTCTATAACTGAGCGGGCTTTGAAAAAAACAACAACAACAACAAAAAAAAACCCACAACAATTTCTTACTTTCTGGCACTGCATTATGTACCAGGCTCCTACTGAGTACTTTCTGCCTCATTCCTAGAAGCAGCTGTTTCTCCAAGATGCTTTCGTTTCTTTATTGGAGGACTGTATTTAAGGCCAAGATCTGGGTGCTTGGTATACTCATTGTTACTAGAATATTGATTCTAGGCCCCTGTTTGTCTATTTTTACATGTTAACCAATATTTTTCTAGGTTACTATTATCTTTTGATTTTGTTCATGAAGTTTGCTGAAATACAGATTACATTATGTTTGCTAGGGCTGCCATAATAAAATACCACAGACTGGGTGGCTTAAACAACAGATAATTATTTTCTCATAATTCTGGAGGCTACACACACAAGGTCAGGTATTGGCAGGCTTGTTTCTTCTGACGCGTTCCTCCTTGGACTGCAGATGGCTACTCCCCCCCTGCGTCTTCACATGGTCATCCCTTGCTGTCCATGTGTGTCCTGGTCTCTTCCTATAAGAGCACCAGTCAGAGTGGATTAAGGTCCACTCTAAGGAACTCATTTTAACTTAATTGCCCTTTTAGTCACTTTCTGAGGTATGGGGGTTAGGACTTTGACATATGATTTTTGAGGGGCAATGGGGCACGATTCAGCCCGTAACACATATTGTATATTTATGAACTTTTATGTTAAATAAGTGTTTGCATTTATACTAAATAAGCCTTTCTTACACGAGAGCAAATAAATATCTACATCTGAAATTATTGGTTTGTTTCCAGTTTATTTATTTATTTTATTTTGGTGAGGGGCAGTAAGTCCTGGGTAACCTTCTTATCCCTGAAGCTTGCAGTTTGGGCTGATGTCACCAGATCTAACGAATACCAAGTCTTCTCCTGCTGGGAATTTTATTCATACCAACTGGCAGCCATATTGGCACCAGTCTCTGCTTTACCTGAAAATACTACCTACCCTGTGAATACTACTTCACCACAAGCCAATCCCTAGATTCTGGATAATGGAATTTTTAGCTTAGCCACAGGACCTAGGGCTTTTCAATGTACTACAGCCTCCCCCTCCCTCTACCAAAGGCAGAGAAGGTTTCCAGTTTAGTAACTTCTAAGAAAGAAACTAATCCCTAACCTTAAGAAATAAGGTGTAAATGAGAACAGAACTACTGCTGTGTTTATCCTCACTGCTGACTCAAGTGGAATCCCAGGTACCCATCAAAGTTATGGTTTACCTATTTATGCTAATAATTTCAATCCACTTTGTATTTCCTTTAAAATCAGATTACAATCAATGTATTATCTTCCATGTCCTGTATACTCTAGTACCACTGAATTTAAACTCAGCCTGAGATTCCTCATTTCTATCAGTGGATAGCTCTTTGGATTGCTTCCTCTGCTTACAACATGAACCCAATCTATAGCCCAGTCCTGTTGCTTTTCCTTGGTGAGAGTTCATGCATCCCACCATTCTCTTTTAGTTTCAAACCACTGGCTAATAATACACTTAGGTTCATGTCATCTCATCTGACTTACTCACTAGTTTCCCAACACATGCCTCTGGCTCCACTGTCAGAACAATCTTCCTAATATACCTGCAACACTGCCTTGCTTTAAAGCCTTCTCACCCTCTTGCCAATGAGCCCCTGTAGGAAGTCATCAGAACATAATCTGAAAACCACTACTTAATATAAACCATCTAAGCCAATATGGTTCCCTCAATATTATCTTATATTACTACTTCAGTCCTGGAATGTTTGCTCCTTGCCTGCAATGCCTCCCACTCTCATCTTTCCTCCTCTCCTTTTTTTCTTCCATTTTCCCCCTTGCTTTAATTAATTCAACTCTTCCCCCAATCCAACCTCTTCCACAGACTTCTAAATTACTCTTTTTTGAACTTCAAAATTTGTCAGGATTAGTCATTTTGCCTTTAGCATATTCTATTTCAGGTTATTTGATGTATTAAGGATATCACTGACTTTCAAAACAGATAATTTTCTTACATTTAGTAAGGATTGGGTGCTAGTTGATACTATGCATATAGGTGCTTTGCCTTTATTTTTTAACCTCTATATTGAATAGAACCAGTCAAATGAATAAAACACAATATCCCTAACACCTAACTTTTGTAAGAATAGAAAGCAGGAATGTATTTCATTTGGAACATGGGAAAGATTAAATGTCTTAGTGAATAGTGGGACCATTTTAAAGATCCCCACTATTAATATTATAATTTATTACTCCTCCAATATGAATAGTACTGAGTAATTTATTACTAACATCTGTAATATTTTATAGTTTATTTTCTTTAATAATTGGGTCCTACTGTATATGTTTGCAACCTGGGAGGTCGGGCATAAGCCAACACATGAGCAGTGTATAGAATCAAATAAAGGTTATTTTAGAAGGCCACCTACAAGATAAACTTATGGTTTATAAAGGAAGTTATTTGCTACAAATAAAATACACTTTAAATTTGAATATTGTTTCAGTTATGGAGGCAGGAAAAAATAGTTACTCATAGCCTCTTAGTCTTATTTTTGCCTAAAGAGGGAGAAGTCTGCCAAAATACTCATGACATCCTTTCCTCCCATTAAGGTAAAGCTGCCTATATGAACACTGGCTATATTGAAAAACACTAGTTAAAAAAATGAAATAAAATTTATGGAAATTTAGTAGGGGAAACACTCCTTACATCATTTTTCATACGTGGAAAATACCTGAATTAGCTATTTTCTGGACAGATATTCGGACACAATATTTGGCATCCCTTCGCCAAAATTATTTTAGAGAATAAACAGCACATTCAAAGGCAAATCTCAGAAGCAAATACTGAGTGCTCTCAATGCTAGCATGTCATTTAAGCATAAAAATTACCAGCAGAATTTCATAAAAAATTGATTACAGCTTGTTTTTGTAATTAAGAACCTAAAAATCAGCTTACTATAGAATTTTTAGAAGATAAAGCATTAAAGCATTAAAAAAGACCAAAATCACTAGTAATTCCATTACTGAATGAACCATCTTTCTTGTTAAAGGCTATTGCACACATTTATATATATATATATTTGTCATAATTTTATCAAACTTTTGATAAGTCTGATATATCTCAAATGTTTTAAAATCCTTAAAAAGCATCAATAATCACTTAATAACACAACCGATCAACAGTAATTTACACTTAAATGAGTTATAGCACTAATTCCAAAAATCTAAACTTCTTTCTTGTTGATTTTTGTCATTCTTTAAAAATTATGAAAAATGAAAAGACACAGAAATAGAATAGTGTTAATATAAAGAAATCCCCCATACCTATCACCCAGTTTTTAAGAATTATTAACAGGGATCCATTCTTAACATTTTGGTATTATCTTTTCCAGTTTTTTCCCTAGAAAATGTTTCTAAAAATTTTAGAACGATACAGTTTAAAGATGATATTTTCAAAATACAATATTTCATTACATAATTTGGCATAATTGACATCTTAGAGCCTATAGATTTCTATCCTGCCCTTTCACTAACTGTTACATAAGCAGTTTCTTATATCTTTAAATATTCTTTAAGAACATAAGTTAACAACTACATAGTGTAGTATTCACTCATATAGATGAAAGTCATTGAAATCATTTCCTATATGTCTACTATTTTAATGTTATGATGAACAATCTTTCTGTAATTACTAGTAACAGCAACTATTTAGCAACATTTTATACTAGGCAGGATGTTAAGCATGTTCCAAAAGGAGTGGGCAAAAGTAGATTTACAGTAGTGTATATGTGAAAGTTTTTTCTTGTATTATTATTTACTGTATTACTTTCCAGTACAACACTGTAAGCCTACTTTTCCCCATCCCTGTATATGAACTTGTCGTTTGTGAGATTTACTTTGGAATTTAATAAAATGAAAAGCATCCTGATTGCCAGGAAGCTCACAGGCAAAATCTGCTCTTCAACTACACCAACTACGGCGGGTCATAAGGCTGGCATATTTACCCTTGTATTCTCCAGAGTTTGATTTTTTTTTACTTTATTTGCTATTTTTTCTAGTCTTAAGTCTCTTCTTTTTATTTTAACACATACATTTGGCAAAAGATTTCTCAAATAATTTGAAAGAACAGGACAAAGCACAGGTAGTTAAAATGTGGTAGTCGCTGCAATCAAGCACAAAATTCATCTCTAAGTTCCCAGAGAACAAAGGAAAACATTTTTTTAGTTTAGGCAGTTGCAACTGGGAACCACCAGCAGTCCCTCAACTCTGCCACACATCAAAATCACCTGGAGAGCCTTTTCTTCAATAGCATTTTTTTGTTGTTGTTCATAAACTTAACGTAGGTTGATTAACTTAAACCACAGAATAAGGTAGAAAATACAAAATAAAAGTATTCTCCCATTTTGAAACAATCTATTTCCCCAAAGATAAGCATGGAAAGTTTCTTGATATCTTATAGTAAAATAATTTAAATAGAGAAAAAAGTAGTAACAAAAAGTATAAATACTCAAAACCTCATCATTTCCTAATTATTTATTCCTAATTATTTTACTATTTGCTATGCTCTTTAAGTTATTTATATCTATACCATCTGCAGAAATTCTAAGCATGCTGTGCATGTCTTTTCCCAGGTCCTCATTCAGTGACATCACATTGGTAGCTTTAAATAGGCTTCTTGTAGGGAGTAATTATGTCATGGAAATTAGCAAATGATATGAATCAGTCCCCTTTTCTCCAGTCGTTAAGCATCAGGGGTACACCACTGCCTTTATGTGTTCTCAGTCAAGGGAAACTAAAGTATGTTTCTACCAGGAGGACAATGAAACACTGTACATAGAGGGAATTCTCAAAACTTAGTGAAATCATAAAGGCAAGCTACAATGGCAGATGAGTTTACAAAGGGCTTTTAAGCAAAATAAAAAAGATAATGAGGGCAATAGTTTTCAGTCCTGTATTCTAGTTCAATTCTGTTTGAATATTAGATGTGTAATATTAACATAGACTCAAGGAATTTAAAAAATATAATCAGAATCTTAAATAATAAGGAATCCTAGAAATTATCTAATCACAATAGCTTTCTGACTTTTTTTTTTCAAAGCAGTATTTTCCTTCAAAGGAAATCTTTCTTAGGAACCTCAATGAATAAGATACAAATGCAAATTAATGAGACAAAGTAATTAAGTTGTTTTTAGAGACCTGAATTTCATTGATTGTAGAATCCTCTGAGAAACCCTAAGTTCTTGAGAACTATTTCAAAAGCATCCTCTATAAGTGGTTCAGTAACTCTCAAACCTGTCTGTGTAGAAGAATCAATTGGGAATGAGAATCTTTGGAAGTGAGGTTCAAGAATTCGAATTTCTGAATTCTGCATCTTCAACAAACTAACGTGTGACAACATTATGCTTACCTTGTTTTTTATTAAAACTGACTATGAAGAAGCAATATGCTGTCAGTACGGGAAGCTGGTTTCACTCTGATTGGATTTTTAAAAGTAATGTGAAAATGACTGCTGTTACCTTGATTTTTGCCAAACTCTATCCTTAAGGCACTAAAATAAATGTAAGAGACTGTAGAGAAAAGAGAAAGTGTTACATAAACTCGTGACAAAATTTAATAAACCTTTGAAAATAATGAATTTGTGTCGGTGTGAGGCCGAGCAATTACAACTGGTGCAAGGTGCAGTGATAATGGTGTACCTGCGACTGTCCTTCCCACACATCACGACGCCACTGGCTGCGCAGCCGCCGTCTACAAAAGTCTGCGCACTGTCACTGCCATGATAATACCCATTTGTCTTCCACGAATTTCAAGAAAAAGAGACTTGTTAAGAATCTTTGATAGTAGAGAATTCCCATTTAGTAAAAAAGAGTTAAGTGGCCTTTAAAGAGAAATATGAAAATTGCATAGAGGAAGAAAAAGTCAGACCCATGAGAAAACCCAAATCCTGAACTCTATAACCAATATTACAAGTTTAAAACTGCCAAGGAGAAGAAAAAACAGTAAAAATTCCCTTGAAAGACTTTATACATATTTTAATTATAGTCATCAGGAGCTATGAAGGCTGGAATTTTCATGGTGTCAGGGCTAAACTTTTAAATTTACTCTGGAGCTTCTAATTTCTACTCTAAAAGGACAGCTAAGATAAAACTAGGGGAAAGAGATCAATCCACAGTAAATCGGAATGTACTTCATCATCCTTTCACTCTCTTCTCAGCCACCCCCTCACTCCCCACCACCAGGGCTTACTATGTGGTAGACCCAAACCAAAGAGAAATGTTTGAAAAGAACGCTGAACTCAAAATAGAGTACACTATAAACCCAAGGACTACACACCCTTGCAGCACTCAAGTAACACCACATCCTGCAGGCAAAGTTCCACCAAACGGCTCACACAGCTAAAAGGTGACAGTTCCCTCAATCTACAGCATTTCCCAGTTTACCAGGTGTAATTTCTCCATTCTGATTGTCATTAAAAATAAGAAATTCACAGGTAGGTAGGTAGGTATTATTGTTCTATTTCTACAGATTAAAAGGTGTAAGGCTAAGACAGATCGACATTCTTAGAAATTAAGCACCCGGCAAGTGCTGAAGCCAAAACGTAATAAACACAGAATTCCTAATTTTAAGATTTGTGCTTTTTCTGTATAACTAAAACAAGAAATAAAAACAAAAACAAAAACCCCTTTGTACTTTATACAATGTATAACTCATAGCACACAGATCCTGAATATTAGTAGCAGAATAAAATCAACATTCAGAAGTTATCTGAGTAATTATAATTGTGACCTGCCAATACATGACTGTCATATATAGTAAAAAGATATCTGAGACCCATTTTTGATTGTGTACAGAGTCTACCTAATGTCCACAACTTTAATCAACATTCATATAATCTCCTATTAAACTGGTTAGGTGGCTATACTTGGAGTTTAGAATTACTCATCATCTGACCAACCCTGCTTCCTGAGTAATTCTTAACTCAGAGGAACTGTTTTCTCTATTTTTAACCCTTAAGCACAGGATCTGTTAAAACCTGAATTTACCATTAGCCTCATCAACATTGAAGATAATGAGAACTCAGTTGTAATCTAAGGTCCAAAAAAGATTCTGGTGAAGAAAAATCACACACAAACCACTTCTGAAAATGTTGAGAGAATCTCCTCTCTTAAAATACATGTGTCTCTAAACAAATAAAAACATGAGTAAGAAAAAGCCACAAACACAGATTTTATCCTGCTCTGTGCAATGCATTCAGTACCACGTGATCACGAAGTGAACTTCCATGAGTTGAAGTCAGATCTAAAATTGCTGTTAAGTCTTCCCATTGAAGATTCATAGCTACTGTGCAATCCGACTTACAGTCATCTACAGTCACTTCACAGATGAGCACAACTCTTTACCTGGTTCCACCTGATCTAAAGTGAGTTTCCTATTGTGCTTTCAAAAAATTTCCTCTCCATCACAGACAAAACAGGATCACTGATAGCATAATATGTGCCAGGTACTGTGTCTTCTAGCATTTGAACTCACCACTGTTTTTTAATTTAAATTTGTGATGACTTGGAAATCAAAACATTCTATTTTCAGATTTCTTAAACCACTTCCTCCATGTCAGTTGTTCAAATCTTATTGTAGTACCTCCAGCATCTGCAACTCAGGAAAATTTTCTCATGCCACTCCCTGAGCTAGAACAATCTCCCTCTTTTTATTGAGAACTCTCCCTTTTTTCCATAGGCACCCTGAAAAAAGGGTTACTGTCTTTCATTAATGAGGCTGAAAGAAGGTTTGGTCTCCTTATTTTGTGTAGCAAACAAACAATAACAGAAATTAAATTATAAAAAACTCCAGAACATAAAAATTAAACACTGTAAAAGTATTTAAAAATATTCTCTGTTCTCTTCTCTTGAGATGATCAACTGATTAAATGTCTAAGTACTTGCTTTCTACCAGAAAATCGGAGGTGGTAGCCTCATCCTATTTTGAGTAACAACTAACAGAAAAATAAAGCAAACATGTGCCACAAGAACTACACCACCGCCCAATTTAATTCTAACATCGGAAATCACAGCAGCACAAAACCAGCATGCTGGCTGGTTGGCACTACCAAGCTCTCTACCTCTTAGGCAACATCACTGACTGTTTCATGAAAAGCGGTTTTGGATGACCCTACTCCCACTCTTGAGAAATGGTATGTATAATAATCTCTACCAATACTGACTTGGCTGCTTTTCTCCCCAGAAAACAATATTAAAATGATGAAACAAACGGCAGTTGATCTATCAGTAGAAAAGAAAGGGGTGTTAAAATTCCTCATCATAGGGGTTTGGTCTATGTTAAGGAAACTGAAGAGAAATGACAATTAAATGCAATGCGTGATCCTTCGTTGAATTCTGTATTAAAAACAACAGTGCAGCTATGTAAGGCAATTTGAATATGAATTGTACTTTAGGTGTTAACATCTTATCAATGTTACATTAATTTTTTAGGTGACAGCAGTCTTGTGGCTAAAAAAAAACAATGCCCTTGTTTAGGAGACATAGTAATTAGCACCAAAAAGTCATAATGTCTTATGTCTTTTCTTGAAATGTCCAACCATTCAATTTTTAGGCCAAATTTGAACAATCTCAATTTTTACTCAATTTAAAAAAATTAATAGTATAAAATAAAAAACTAGTGGGCTCTAATTCTTTCCCCAAAGAAATATAAAGAGGATGGAAATGTGGTTCAGCATTATATAATTTTGCCACCCACTCCGGAAACAGAAATGAGTGCCTAGCAACAGCAAAGGGTCATCTCAGGAGAGTGCTGATTGCTCACTGGAGCATTCTAAACACAGATGCTTTTCCATCCTTATCACTTCCAGTCCCTGCTAAACACATGCTGGGTACCTTGGATTCCAATGCCACCTAATGAAAACCTTCCTCCTATGACAATCAGTAACTGCCACTCAGAGCAGCCTTTACCTGTAGGTTACATCTTGAAAAAGAGGCAAAACAAATTCTGAAACATCATTAAAAAAATAATGCATTTTGTGACAATATATCTGAATTCTTCTTCCCCAGTGGTCATATTTCTTTCAACATATAAAATGTTAGTGTTTTTGTTGATATTCTTCTGATATATCACTGTCCCCGCACCCCAGTTTTAGCAGCAAGGTTGAAGCATTCAACACTTAGTAAACAGGTTATGCATGAATGTGTATAAAATATTATTTATGTTTATTCTTATGGATGGTTATGGTAGTACAGCTTTTCTTAAAATAGTAATCTTACTGTTCAGGAATAGGTTTTTATTTTCTTTAAATGTATACTCATTCAAATTTTAGTTTAAATTGGAAAAATCTCCAATTCCTAACCTGTTTTAAAGTTGCTTTTTTTAAAAAACGATTTATTTATTTTTAGAGAGAGGAGAAGGGAAAGAGAAAGAGAGGGAGAGAAACATTGATGTGTGGTTGCCCCTCACATGTCCCCAACTGGGGACCCAGCCAGCAACCCAGGCGTGTGCCCTGATTGGGAATCGAATCAGCAACTCCCTGGGTCACAGACCAGTGCTCAACCCACTGAGCCACACCAGCCAGGGCACAGTCTTAGCTTTATAAGCCCAAATAAAGACACAGAATGCTCTAGTTCTTTTCTCAAAACTATGTAAAGGGAATGGAAACAACACGGTCCAGCACTTTCGGATGTTGCCACCACTCCAGAAAGAGGAGTGAGAGCACCTTTCCCTAGGGATTTGGCTATTTGCATGAGTCCTCTACTCCCTCTTTGGTGTAAAGTCCCTTGCCCGTTTTTGTTTATATTTTTTTAATGTGAGTCATTTGTCACCTTCATGTTATATTTTCTCCCACTCTGCCTTCTTTTTCACTGTCTTAACGGTGTCTTTTCATGAACTGCTTAATTTTAATCTGTTCCAATTTATCATTATCACTCTTCTCATTTATGACTAATGCTTTTTGTGCCCTGTTTGACTGTTTCCCTTATTTCAAAGTTATAAAGACATTTTCCCTCTATTATATTCCAGAAGCCTTATTGTTTTACTTTATATCTGCAATCAGACTGGAATTGATGTTTTGTGTATGGTCTGAGTTGGGGGCTATGATTATATAGCTATATAGACACAGGGTCATTACTGTAAATAACCTCTCCTCATTGCTCTGTAGATGGGACTCCAACTAGAGTCTATGCTTTCATTGGCTTATTTGTCTATTCTTGTCCCAATACCACATTGTCTTAATTACTGTAGCTTTGTAACAAACCTTGCTATCTGATGAATTCATCCCATTATTAATATCTAAGTATGTCATTCCACTATTTTTATTCTTTTTTTTTCTGTTTCAGGATTGTCTTAGCTATTCTCGGTCCTTTGTATTTCCATATATGTTTTAGAAATAACTTGTCAATTTTCTTCTCTTCTGTAGGTATATTCACTCCCTAGGTGAACTCACCCAGTTTCATCTCTCTGAATATCCACACCCAATCTGTCAAACAATCCTTTGCATCATACATTTAAAATAAATCCAGAATCTGACAGCTTATACCAACCTGGTCCCAGTCACTACCCAGCTTTCTCTGATCTCCAGGCTTCTCTCCTTGTGCCTGTACAGTTTATTTTCCATGATAGAGGGATCTTTCAAAATAAAATCTGATAATGTCACTGTTTTGCTCAAAACCCACCTCATTCAAGAGTAAATTCCAACATCCTTAACAAAGGCCTACATATCTGGCTACATTATTGCTCTGCCCCGGCCACTGACCTCCTATGCTGAGCAGAACTCTGCCTTGGGGTTTGTACTTGGTTGGCTCCATTCCTGGGATTCTCTTCCCAGTTTCTGCATGGCTAAACCCATCACCTCCTTCAAGTCTTTGCTCAAATGTCACCTCCTTACTGAAGCCTTCCCTAACTACCATATTTAAAATTGCAGGATTAAATAAAACCTCAATTCCAGACAAGATGCTTTATTTTTAATTTAAATTTATTGGGGTGACATTGGTTAATAAAATTACATAGTTTCAAACATACCATTCTGTGATGCATCCATCTGTATGTTGCATTGTGTGTTTACCACCTAAAGTCAAATCTTTTTCCATCACCATATATTTGATCCCCTTTACCCATTTCCACATCCCTACCCCTTTCCCTTTGGTAACCACCATACTGTTGTCATGTCTGAGTTTTTGTTTGTCTCATCTGTTCATTTGTTGCTTTCAGTTTTATATCCTACCTATGAGTGAAATCATATGGTTCTTGACTTCTTGTTTGACTTATTTCAAGATGCTTTTTTATTTTTTTACAGAAACATAAAACAAAATATGACCCATATTAACCAAAAGCAATGTAAAAAGCAAAGTTTCATTTAAAAAAAAATAGCCAATTCTGTCTTCCTTTGTTAAAAATAAGAAAGCAGGGAACTTAATCTAACACATGATGACTACCACAGAGCAGCAGGTGGTAGCTTCTTTTGCTGGTCATTGATCCTCTAGTTTTTTCTTTTTCTTTTTAATTTTTAATGTGTAAAGAAAGGACTATGTAAATCGAATGTCTTTGCTTTAGTGGCATTTAACTAAATGCATACACATACAAAGATAATTGGGAAGTTTTCTCAGAATCCTAAGGTATTAGGGTATTTTTAATAGTACTTTTACTAAATGTTACTTTCTAAATTTTACTATATAATATTTGATCCATGTTAGAGAACATGTATTACATACAAATTATAAAGCCTAACAACACATGTGAATGCAACACCCAAGTGAAGATGAGAATGTTGCCAAGAACATCTTATTCACCTCTGTGCTGCTTCCCTATCTGAAGTGCTCTGACCACCCTTCTTAATTCAACACCTTGCAGTTGCTGCTGCTGTTCCAGCTCATCATTTCTTTCTCTCCCTAAACCTGTTCTTCTTCTCAAGTTTCTTATCTCACAGAATGGTGATGCCTTTCACTCAGGTAATCTAAGCCTCCCATCTGAAATTCCTTGTTCCTCCTCACATCGAAACAGCAAGTTTTGTCAAGCTCCCGCCCCTCCTAAAGCTCTCTGTTTGTCCCTATGTCCCATACACATTTACCTCGGCCTTAATTCTGACTCTTCTTATTTTTCATGGGGACCCTCTGCCCTCATCACTTTCCCCAGGTCCCCTGTTAATATCATTACTTAAAATCTGTCAACTGTTTTTCCCTGCTTTCTTGATAAAGAAACAACGAATCAAGCTACGTAAGGTTACACCTAACTCTTCTGACCAATCTTCTGCATCTTGGTGCTCCGGTGATACTGAACTAATTGCTGTTTTCCTGTGAATCATGTAATTTTGATTTTATGCCTTGACATATTTTCCTCCCCTTTGACTGGGGCCTCTTCTCAAGGAAAATAACTTCAAACAAGGAGATTAAAGGTGATTTTTCTCTTAGAAAATTTCCTTGCCTCCCTAGGTTAGGAACTGCTTCTCTCTGGTCTCTATAGTATCTTCTTTGTAAGTGATGTCACACCATTAGCAGTGTGACTGGCCAAGTCGTTAAGCTTTCGTGCCTGTGTGCTTTTCTGTTAAGATGCAATAATAATAGTGACTACCTTGTTGTGAGCATTAAATGAGTTAAGCCATGTACCAATGCTCGGCACTGAGATACGAAGCCCATATATGTATGTTAGCTAGTATTACTGTCCCACAATCTTATGCTCACTGACTTTCCCGTCTGCCGTCAGTGTGCTGGGTGCTCTTTCTACACCAAAACTACCAAGTTGAGCTCTGCATCCCCAAAACCTAGAACACTCTCTGATGTACAACAGGTGCTCAATAAATATTTGCAGAAAGAATAAAATAAAAAATAAAGAACTCCTTACTATACATAGGAAGACAGGACCGAATCTTTTGTAGGTATAATCTAATATATAAATATAGCCTTAGCTGAGTCCAGAAAATGAAAAAGTGACAAAAGAAATTGACAGAATGCTAAATATTCAATCTTACAGTTCTATGACTTTTATGACCTTTTAAAAAACTGCAATGGCCATTAGGATTAGAAAATTATGGCAGCGGTAGTTTTTTTTTTTCTGGTAGGTTATATGTACTCACCACTTACTTAAATATATGTATCAGCAACTTTAATTCTCAATTTGACACACAATGACATCTTTTTTATATCTTATTTTGAGATATTATAGTTATTAAACTATAACATCAAAAGAGCAGTAACAGAATTCTTATTTCCTTCAATAGCAGATGTCTTAATGTCAACACACATATAAAAACAGCCATATTTTCCAATGTTATATTCATTTGGATTAATGGTTGTTTTCCTCATATCAAATTCATCCTAATTTTGTGGAGAGCATCTACTCTCAACTTGATTAAAACATATTTTGCTTCATTAAAAAAATTCTTTTCACGAATGATTTTCTTGGTTAATGTCAAAGATCTACCTTTTATTTATTTCTTATTTTTTAAGTATCCATAGCAACACACTGAACTATACTTTAAATACATACCATACAGCTTTCCTCAGGGAAGGAACATAAAAGAAAAGCTGGACGAATTCCAACAATTTCTTTTTAAAACACGCACATTAGCTACAGAGAAACAACCTTAAAAAAAATGAACACTTCTCCAAGTATTGCTTCCCAGAAATAGTATTGTAATAAGTCATGTGTGCCTATATTTGTTACTCAGGAAAAAAATCACTTTTAGAAAATACATTTGTTCTTTACCCAAATGTTTAAATCTGTGGAGACTGTTCCCTAAGAAATGTACTCTTTAACAATCAGCCCTGGCTGGTGTGGCTCAACAGACTGAGTGCTGGCCTGAGAATCAAAGGGTCGCTGGTTCGATTCCCAGTCAAGGCACATGCCTGGGTTTTGGGCCAGGTCCTCAGTTGGGGGTGTATGAGAGGCAACCAAACATTGATGTTTCTCTGCCTCTCTTTTTCCTTCCCTTCCCCTCTTTCTAAAAAAATAAATAAATAAAACCTTAACAAGAAAAGCAGTCAAATCAACCTTTTTAATAAGCTAAAGGTTAGCTACTTTTTCTAGTATGAGTCATGATCATCTAAGAACTGAAAAATTTCCCATTTTCTTCTTCACTTACAATCAAGCAGTTTTACTTTCTCACTGACCAAATACAGGCAAATGAAAAACAAATCATCCTAGAACTTGAGTCCATTTATGAGGAAGAGAGGGGAAAAAGCTGCTGTAAGTTAAATATTTAAAGATGATACCTGCAAATTTTGTTATTTCACCACCAAATTTAAGACTTTAGGTCTACTAGCACTGGAAAAAAACTTTAAAGCACCAGAATCTTTCTAATGTATGAAACAGCTATAGAATAATTCCAAATAAGAGAACGTTGTTGTGTGACCACAACACTAGAAAGGTTTAAGAGAACGTTGTTGTGTGACCACAACACTAGAAAGGTTAAAGAAAGCCAATGTCCTTTTCCATGTGTAACAAAATCGTGATAGCATGTAAGTTTTGGGTGGTTTGTTATGCAGCAGCAGATAACTGAAAGCAGGAAAAAACAAACAAACAAACAACTCCAGGTGGCCTTGATGGCATTTAGCCCAGACTCTTGGGGACTGAAGTCAGGGGTGAATCAACGCTGCCTGATGAGTGGTGCCTGGGGAGCACTGGCAGGCATAACAAAGCACAGAGGAAGGTGGCATGAATGGCACAAGGAACAGCGAAAGGAAGAGGATTGTAGGGCTGCATGTAGTGACTCTGACTGCATGGGTGGCGTCCTGTAGCCTGGAATGGACCCCGAGAGACGGAAGTGAGGTGCTGAGGTCTTACCTAAGTTACACAGGGTTGGTAATGTATTATGCTCACGAATGTTTAGAGTAACCATACTTAAGGTCCGTGAGTTGGTGTCTAGAGAATATTAACATATAAAACAAAGAAGCAAAAAAGAAATAAATACATGTCAGAAACCTGTTTTGCCTCATCTTTCATTGCTTTATAATTCTAATAACTTTTTAATGGAAGGGCTGCAACTCTGAAATACTCTTTAGTGCCTTGCTATAATGCAAATGGACTGTTTAAGGAACAAGGATTGATAACATATTTCTGTATACACCATGTAGGTATAAAGGAAATTCACACAGACTATCGTATTTGTGCCTCTTAGCAACCTCTGTGAGTTAAGCAAGAGTAGAACTATCCCTATTTTTCGGGAAAAAGTTAAGTCATAAAACTACAAAGAAGTAGTGACAGCACTTGTACTGACTCAAAAAAGTAATGATTGGGACACTAATTTTATGAAACTCTGAAGTCTGTATATTATAAATAATCAGACACAAAAATACTAATGTTTTTACCTTACGCACAAAGAATGAAGATGGCATACATGTGTATTGGTGCCAACGTGCTATTCAGCCAACCTGACAAATGCGATGTTTTACTGTTTGCTAGACTGTGTTCACGTGCTAGCTGGGAATAGGAAATGCCATTCCCAGGTTGAGTTTCTTTCATGAAATACTATAGAGAGCACTGTAATAAAATCCAAACATTCCTTCCACTACATTCCTTTCCTTTAGTATTTCTGTAACTCAATCTAAAAAGACCAACCAAGTTTGTCTGGAAAGACTACTTTTTCGTAGATCTCTCATGTTGCTCATTGCTAAGCTTCAAATATTTTCTAGGTACTCAAATGTCTTTGTTTTAATTCAACCAACCACTGAAAACCAAACTAAGGATATTTTACAGTTTTTGTTTCATTGTTTTAAAATGGTAAGGATATTTGACAGCTCAATTCTATGATATTTTTGTGACATTACTATTTCTCAAGAAATTCATCACCAGGTTTTCTATCTCCCAACTTCTAGTGTAATGGTTTTAAACCTGGTTGTGCATTCTGCGCACTTGGGGAACTTTAAAAATAAGGATTCTAGGCCCAATCCCAGATCAATTAAGGAAGAATCTTTGGGAACAGGGTCTAGAAAAGGTCTTTTAAAAGCTTTTAAATGCAGCTTTACATTTATAAGAAGAGTTCTGTGAACTCTTGAACTCTAAATGAAGACTCTAACACATCTCTATGAAAATGGATACTCTTAATATATCATGTGTTCAATTAGAGCAAAAATAAGATTTTTGAGATGAAAGTTATTTTATCAACCATATGTTTCAAATTAAACACTAGTATTAATTTTCAACATTTATAAATCTATATAGAACTGATTTTCTGGTTCAAAGATGTAATTTTAAAGTACCCCATCATACAAAATTCCTTACCATGGGTGAATAAGGTTAGGAAATTTTATCCATTTATTGGGAAGTTTTAGGATTAGTTTGAGGAACTAATGGGTTAGCAAAGCATAAGGCTCTGAAAAAAAAATCCCACAATAATAAATCACTGATTTCAAAGCCCATTTGTAAGCTACCATTCTTTTGTTTGCTTTTCTCAAACCAGAAATCCCTACAGACAGAACTGGAAATCTAATGCCTCACAATCATGTTCCTGAGGTGCTGTGAGGCTCTGAACGTCCCTCTCTTTTACCAAGTAAGCACAGTATATGGAATGACAGGGGAGCAAGGGACAGCGTAACAGGCCAAATAAATCCTGGACATCAGTGGGTGACAGATAAATTAGCCACATCACCCCACAGTAATATTGGCCACATGGAAAACACAAATCTCTCAACTTAATATTTTCCACCTTCTTCCTATTGTACAAATGATGCTCAGCGTGCATAAGGAATCAGAGCTACACATTAGCATTAATGTTAATATTAGGCATTATCCCATTATATCCAATCACAGGTTCCACCCCATCCCAGATTCTAGGACTAATGTTACCTCCTCTGCAATACTGGAAAATTACTTTGAAATACACAACCTAAAAGTTAAATTAATCTTATCTAGGCATTAGGAAACTTTAAGCAATGTAACATTTTTGGACCAGCTAAACTATCAAAATGGATAAGCAACATTATTTAAGAATACAAAACAAACATTAAGAATATTATTCTACATTTCAATATCAGTATCATCTCTTAGGTCTGTCTTAATATGAAAGTAGCCATAGTGAAAGCACATTAATTTATACAGTTTCTAAGACACTTAGTTACTTTGTATAGCCATATCCCACACATCAAACAGGTAAACAAGAAAACTATCATCTGAAAATAACTAGGGAAAAAAATAGAAAGCTTTTAAGTGGCCATCTATGTACAGACTTCTAAAACTTTGAAAATCCTTTGGGTAAATAAGAAACTAGACATTCTTCACTGGACTCATACCAGCTTTGAGAAAAAGAAGTGACGAAAGACAAGCCTGCCTGGTGATTTCAGAGGTTCTGGCCTTCTGTTCACATCCTCTTCACGACAGGTGCAGCCCCTTCCCCCCCTCCATCTGGGGCCTGGCTAAGCACTAAAACTGGCCTCCACACCAGCAACGAGCATATGGGATAGAACAGGGGCGGCCATCTTTTTTCTCTTGCTGTATCTGCTCCCTGCTGTCTTAGCTTATCCCTTTAGTTACTGCAGATATGTTGGTACTGACCCACTGCAAGTGTGAAGCACTTAAAAAAATGTAACAGTTGATATAAGGAAGATATGACACATACTTCTAAATTATGAAGCATAATGAAGTGAATCAGTCAAAGTAGAATACCACCAATACCATTATTCCACAGCCCTTTCTTCTGCTAGGGCACTCCCTCAGAGCAAACCCCTATCCTAAAATTTGTGTTTATCATTTTTTAAAAAACAGATTTAGCATATATGTATATATCTAAATTATCTATTGTTTAGTTTTATCTATGATGGGGCCTTTAAAATGCTATCATACTAAATGCAATCATATCTTGTTCTTTAAAAAAACACTATAATTTTCCTATCATGTTAATCAATGTTGACACTTGTAAGTGGTATCTCATTCAGTTTTACTTCATTATGTAAATATACCAACATTTACTTGCCCATTCACTTCTCCACATAAATTAGTATTCTTGGTAGGTTTTTTCTGTAAGAACTTTCCTGTAAATGTTGTTGCAAAATTTCTCCTGGTCCATGTGCCGAATTCTACCTAGTTATGAAACTGCTGGATTATTGGGTATGTGAATGTGGACAACTATAAGTCAGGGCTATGTTATTTTCTAAAGCAGTTGCAACATCTTACTCTTAAATTGGCATTAAAAACAAAAATCCTGTTGTTCTACCCATCCTTGTCAAATGCTTAGTATTTTCAGACTTTTTGACTTTTGCCATCTAGAAGGTGTGAAATAGAATTTCAGTGTAGTCTTAATTTACATTTTCTGGAAAACTGATGAGTTTCGTGTATCTTTCAATATGTCATTTCCACTGGTTTCCTCTTCTAGGAGGGGCCTGGTTCATTTGTGCATATCACTTTAGATTCTCTATTTTTTAAAACTGCGTTTAAAAAATTCTCTTTATCTTCTGACGTATGCTTTGTTAATAATATATGTTACAAACTGTCTTCATTTTTTACCCTCATTGGGCCACAGTTCTCAGTGCTGGCTTCCTCCACACACCCTTCTCCCCAGTCCCCAACCTACTGATGGATAGAGAAAAACAGCACTATGGGTCTCTAAATAGCTTTTAAAATTATATAGACTGAAAGTGATATTTAGAATTAGGTATTTTCATGTAGACTGGCAAAGATAAAATTATTTTTAGGGATGGTGAATTTAGTAGAAGTGGATATTTAACCACCACTGTTGAGAATGTAAAGTGAATCTTGATAGGGGTGGTGATACCTGAGTGTATACATTTGACAAAACTCATGTAAATTCTATCTCAATAAAGCTAATTTAAAGTGTAAAAAAATAAGCATAAGTTATAACACAGGGTTATAACATATTGATTGAGGTCTGGTTCTAAAGCTAAATCGACACCTACGTCTGCCATTCAGTAAGCTATGTGACTGCCTTGGCTGGGCAAGTTATTTCACAGTTCTAACCCTTATATTTCTCAATGACAAAATGGAGAAAACAGCAGAACCTCTATTATTAGGCTGCTATGAGATACAAGCAAATTAGTTTAAAGGAGCTTAGAACGATGCTTGATACAGAATGAACATCAGATATACACTAGGCTACATTTATGTCACTTCTTTTATGACTTATTTGCGGGGGTCTGAAAAACTCTTCCCTACAAAATCATAATCATAATGATATTCTCCTATATTTTCTTCTAAAAGTTTAAAGGTTTTAGGCTTCACATTTAGGCAGGTAATCCATTAACCATTTATTTTTGAGTGTGCTGTAAAGGATATAATTTCATTCTTGTTTCCCCCAAGAGATTACCAAGTTTCACAACACTAATTATTAAATTATCCATCCTTTCCCACTGTTTTGAATACTACTTCTGTTACAGCAGATTTCCATTTATTCCTGACCAGTTTCTGGATTCTTGATTGTGTTCTATTAAGTCTATTGTCAAGCACTGCACAAATACTATCCTACATTGTCTTATTTAGTACATTATAATAAATCTTAATGTTATAAAGCAAATCTTCCTTTCTTGCTCTTTGCCACTGTCTTGTTGATTCCTGAGCTCTTGCTCTTTCCTATAACTATTAGGTTCCTAGAAAGCAAAAACAACACAAATTTTGTTGGAATTCCACTGAAGTAACAGATCTATTTGGAAAGAATTGACAATCATTAACTACTATTGATCTATTAATATAACCTATGTATTTGTTAAGATCTTTTATTTTTCAATAATGACTTATAACTTTCTTTGTGGTTTTTTGTTGTTTTTTTAATATATTTTATTGATTATGCTATTACAGTTCTCCCATTTCTCCCCCATCATTCCCCTCCACCCTGCACACCCCCTCCCACCCACATTCTCCCCCTTTAGTTCATGTCCATGTGTCATAAGTTCTTTAGCTTCTACTTTACCCACACTATTCTTGCCCTCCCCCTGTCTATTTTCTACCCATCATCTATGCTACTTGTTCTCTGTACCTTTTCCCCCTCTCTCCTCCTCCCACTCCCCTGTTGCTAACCCTCCATGTGATCTCCATTTCTGTGTTCCTGCTCCTGGTCTAGCTGTTTGCTTAGTTTGCTTTTGTTTTAGATGTGGTTGTTAATATCTGTGAGTTTGCTGTCTTTTTACTGTCCTATTTTTTATCATCTTTTTCTTAGGTAAGTCCCTTTAACATTTCATACAATAAGGGCTTGGTGATGAACTCCTTTAACTTGACCTTATCTGAGAAGCCTTTTATCTTCCTTTCCATTCTAAATGAAAGCTTTGCTGGATAGAGCAATCTTGGATGTAGGCCTTTGATTTTCATGACTTGGAATACTTCTTTCCAGCCCCTTCTTGCTTGTAAGGTCTCTTTTGAGAAATCACCTGACAGTCTCATGGGAACTCCTTTGTAGGTGACTGTCCCCTTATCCCTTGCTGTTTCTAGAGTTCTCTCCTTCATTTTAATCTTGGGTAATGTCATGATGATGTGCCTTGGTGTGTTCCTCCTTGGGTCCAACTTCTTTGGGACTCTCTGAGCTTCCTGGACTTCCTGGAAGTCTATTTCCTTTGCCAGATTGGGGAAGTTTTCCTTTATTATTTGTTCAAATAAGTTTTCCACTTGTTGCTCTTCCTCTTTCCCTTCTGGTACCCCTATAATTCGGATGTTGGGATGTTTAAAGATGTCCTGGATGTTGGGATGTTTAAAGATGTCCTGGAGGTTCCTAAGCCTTTCCTCATTTTTTTTTGAATCCTTGATTCTTCATTCTTTTCTATTTGTTTCTTTCTTCCTTCTGGTCCACTCCACTGATTTGAGTTCCAGTTTTCCTCCCATCTCTATTGGTTCCCTGTGCATTTTTCTTCATTTCACTTATTGTAGCCTTCATTTGTTCATCTAATTTGCAACCAAAATCAACCAATTCTGTAAGCATCCTGATCACCAGTGCTTTGAACTGTGCATCTGATAGGTTGGCTATCTCTTGGTCACTTAGATGTATTGGCTCTGGGGCTTTGATCTGTCCTCCCATCTGAGCCATTTTTGGTTTTGTTTTAGTCTGGTTGGGGCTGTTATGTAGTGAGGGGTGGAGCCTTAGGTGTTTACCAGGGCAGGGCAGCCCATTTGCTGGGTTGTGACACTGTATGTGGGGGCGGGGTCCAAAGGGAACAATGATGCTTGCTCTGCTCTCTCTCAGATTCCAGTGCCTTCCACCGCTCTCCCCAAGCAAACTGGGCCCTTCTGGTACTCATTTCCATGTGGGTGGGCTTGTGTACATTCTAGGACCCTGTGGGTCTCTCCAACAAACTCTCCTGTGAGGGTGGGAGTCTCTCCCAGTACTTCAACCCCCACAAGTGTTTTCAATCGGAGCTTTGGGGCTTTATTTCCTGGTGCCGGGTCCTTGTGTTACACAGTCTGTCTTGCTGCCCGTTTTCACCTGGTTTATCTGCATGCAAATGTGTGACCGTGGTGAACCGCCTTGTGTGCCTCATTTGGTCTGCTCATTGCCTCCCTGCGCCGGGTAAGGTAACCACCGCCTGTGGGCCTGGGGTGTGCCAACCGCCACCTGTGCATCTGGGACCACTAGGCACTGCTTTTTCCTGCCTCGATCCCTCTCTGCTGGCTGCTGACTCCGCCCTTCTTACAGGTCTGGGTGAATTGTTGTTGGACTTCTGTACAATTCAATTTTCTGTCTGTTTTGGTTGTATTTTTTGCTTCTAAATTTTTGTTGTCCTTAATTTTGGCTGTGAGAGGAGGCACAGTGTGTCCACCTACGCCTCTGTCTTGGCCGGAAGTTCTTTGTGGTTTTCATTTCCAGTGTTGCAGTGTATCTCTTAACAAGATGTGATCTATTTAATTCATTGTTATTTCTACCATCTCTTTTGTCCATATATTCCCTCACCTCCAGCTTTCTTTATTTTGGTCTTTTATAGCCCTTTAGCCTCCTTTTTTTAATCTATTAATTTGGAAACTTAGATTATAGTTATAACCTTTTTATTCATATTTTTAAGATTATATTTATAACCTTTTCAAGTTATTATATCTTTGTACCTTTTAAAATAACCTTTTATAATTTTTATATCTTTGCACATGACAGACCATACCATTCTCTCCTCACCTTTATTGAAAGTAAAGCAAAAAAAGAGTAAAACTAGACAAAAAAGTGAAGAAAGTATAAAAGAGAGGACCAGACAGTGATGATATACTTTGAAGTGAGGGAACAGAAATGAATTATTCAAAGGAAGAAATAGAATGTTTTCCTTCCTAATACAGTTCCTCCTATCACATACTTAACGTGCATCTAAATATATGTGATCTTGAGTTGAGCAAAGGTCCAGGTTGGAGATGTAAATTAATGAGAGACCTCACAGGAGTGTAGATAGAAAATAGAAAAGATCTAAGAACTGAGACCTGGACACACCAACTGTAAGAAGTTAGGGCATGTGGTGGTGGAGGGGAGGGGAATGAGGCAAGGGAGACTGAGAAGGGAGTAGCCAGTGAGTTATTAAGGAAAAAAAGCAAGGTCAAGAGTACTTCAAGGAGAGAGTGAACAACTGTATCAGAAGCTGCTAAGTAGGATGTGGACCCAACAATCCATCTGGCGATGTGGCGGTCATTGCTGACCTAGAGAGAGAACAGCAATTTCAATGAAGTGGTTGGTGGTGGCAAAGCCTAAATGGTATGTGTTTGAGAGTGACTTGAAATAGAGGATGTGGAAAAAAGAACAGAGGACTGTTCTTCTGTGGAGTTCTTGCTTTAAAGAGTGGGAGAGAAATGGGGTAATAAGATGAAAAGTATAATAGGATGAGTTTTTGTTGTCGTTTTAAGATGGGAGAAATAACAGATGTTTGAGTGCTGACAAGAAGGATCTGGCAGAGGGAAAACAGCTGATGCTGGAAAGGGGGAAAATTGCTGGGGTATGGTTTTGAAAGTATGCAATTTAGACTCTAAAGGCACCCATTAAATATAATTGAAAAGAATGAGTTAAGCACAAAGGATTGAGGTTTTATTAACTGCCAGATAATAACAAAAATAAAAATGTGTTACTGATGTAAAAAGGGAAATACTGATGTATGAAGAAGGAAGTCTCCAAATTCATCCTATTCTATATGAGAAAGTCGCTCTTATCAAATATCTGAAGTATTAGTTTATATTTAGAAGTGAAATGTCACAAAGTAAAAAATGAACAAGTAAAATTGCATTAAAACTATACTCCCTATGCAATTAAAAATAAAATATCTGAAGAGAAGTATTAAATTAAGAAACATATTTGCATCAAATATGACTTAAGGCTAATTTCTTCATTATGTGAGGTGCTCAAACAAGTAAATTACCAAGTAATCAAGAGAGAAATGAGTAAAGTACATACAGAGTATTTGCACCCTGGGAGATATAATTCATAAATATCAGGACAAGAATTAACCTTGCTAATAAATGAAAAAGAAAACAATGAGATCCATTATACTTATTAGGAAAGTATAAAAAAATTAAATCCCTAAATCTGGCTATGTTACGATAAAGATATTACTCACACATTATTGGTGGCCATGTAAAATATTAATATCCTTCTGGGAAGCAATTTGTCAATTCCTATCAATTGCCATAAGAGTATTTATAGGCATGGACTTAGATATATACTCCTCTTGCATATTTATTCTAAGGAAACACATAAAAAAGTACATACAAATGATATCCATTTTATCATTATAATTACACTGAGGCATTACTGATAATGAAATATTAGAAATTATCTAAAAAGCAAAATTAAAAAATAGGTGAATGGCTATGACAATTATGAATAGTAGCTTGATCAAATCAAAGATATAAAATAAGATTTCAAAGCAACATAGGAAATACTTACAGTATAATAAAAAATAGTAGAACACTTTTTTTTTTTTTACCCTACTCTAATAACAATGGCTTCCTAACACAAAGATTGAAAGACAAATGTAAACTGAAAATAGTTTAAACATTCAGTATGCTGGGAATGTTGGGGAACATAGTCTTTCTTGTTCTGATAACAAGTACTAATACTTATCGAATATCTACCCTGTGCACATTGCTTGATTATGGACTATGGACATTATGTATACAAATGCATTTAATCCTATGGGGTATGTCATAGCCAGTGGTAGCACTGATACTCAATTCAGGCAATGTCTTTAATCCTGATCTTTAACATGATACCATATTATATACAAAAATTAGTAAGTGTTTTCCCTGACTGGTGTGGCTCAGTGGACTGAGTATTGCCTGTGAACCAAAGAATCACTGGTTCCATTCCCAGTCAAGGGCACATGCTTGGGTCGTGGGCCAGATCCCTGGTTGGGGGCACACAAGGCAACCACACAGTGATGCTTCTCTCCCTCTCTTTCTACCTCCCTTCCCCTGTGTCTGAAAATAAATAAATAAAGTCTTAAAAAAAATGTTAGTGCCCCAGCCACGTGGCTCAGTTGGTTGGAGCATGATCCTGTGCACCAAAAAGTTGTGGGTTCGATCCCGTCAGGGCACGTAGGGGAGGCAACCAATAGATGTTTAGATGTTTCTCGCACTCTCTCTCCTTTCCCCTCTCTCTAAAATCAATAAACATATCCTCAGTGAGGATTAAAAAAGAAAAAAAGTTAGAAGAGTGAGATATCCCTTAATCTGTAAGAATCATGTTTCAAAAGGTAAGGTATGGGCATCACATATGAATTAATATTATTTGGTAATCTCAGATTACTATAACCTTAATAATTGCCAACTAACATTTGAATCTTGTCTGTAAAGTACATTGATTTTAATAAAAAATCCTCTCATATCATCACAGGATGCTAGAGTCGTGCAAGAGTTTGGAGATTATCAGATCAGATCCTTTATATCTAAAGACAGAAACAGGCCTACAGTCAGAAAGAGACTGACTCAAGGTCATTCAGGTGGTTTATGTAACTAACACTAGGTATAAATTCCAGGCTTCACAATGGTAGTCCAGTGATACTTCTTTCTATACTATCTCACTTTCTTTGTCTGTGAAAGAATCTATGTATTCTGTTCTAAATGTACAATAAATTCAAGGTAACACATTTAGTGTGGTTTAAACTAATTTAATCTTTACAACAGTTTTAAGGATGTAAATAGAACCTTTTTAAGATGAGGACACTGATGCTTAGATGGGGTTAGTATGTTTCCCAGGACCACACAACTATTAACTGGCATCCAGGTCTGATTCCAAAGCCAGTGCTCTTCCCTGCAATGGTCTGCCAGAAGGGCTGGGAAGAAAGCGCTCATGTACACAGGGGCCTCTAGTTACAGAGGTTACTTTTGTTCCTCGTGCATGCCACCAGAGGTTCATGTTTGAGAGAGCTGTCTGATTTTTCTTTAGGCTCACGGCTAGTTGGCTGTTCAAATGGATTAGAAAGGATATGAAGTAAATTCTATCCCCTGGTGTAAAAAAGGTTTCCAAGTTTGGGCAGATCCTGGGATTGATCTTTTGTGTCCTCATAATATAATCAAAGGAACAGAAAGCACTCAGTGCACAGACGTGGAGAAACTGATGAGCAAAGGGGCAAAATAGAATGATGTGTCTGTTTCCTGACAAGTAAGCTTTCTAATATGCTAATGGTTCAATGGCTCATGAAATACATTTTCATGACCTTTCCTCCCTCACATTTTTGCTCCATTTCTTTTGTCTCACACTTTAAATTCTGTAGCTTCTAGTGCCATAGGCTATAATTATAATCCCCTCTCTTCAGTTAGGGAGCCCTCTAAATCTTCAGTATCTCTCCATGTACAACTATTTCATACAGCAAGGGAAAAACATCTTCCAAAGCAAAGCCATTGCTTCCTAATAAAATCTATCAATTCTTTCTGAAATTCCTTGAAATAAGCCCCAGCCTACCTTTCCAGCTTTCTCTCCTGCCCAAGTCCCTAAAGACCTTGCGCTTTCTTGTGCGTTCCCTCCTCTGGGCTTTGGCTCACAGTGGTGCCTTTATCTGGAATCTTTTCTTTTTCATCTTTGTCTAAATTGTTTGTTCTTTAAGGCCCACCTCAAACGTAATATCTCTTGCTTCTTCTTCTTTTTTAAATTAAAAAAAAAAATCTTCACTTGAGGATATGTTTATTGATCTGAGAGAGAGAGGAAGAGAGAAACGTTGATGGGTTGTCTCTGGTATGTGCCCTGACCAGGGATGGAACCTGCAACTTTTTGGTGTATGGGGCAACACCCCAACCAACCGAGCCAGCCACCCACCTAGGATTCCCTTGCTTTTTCTGCTTCTCCAATCAGATACATGCCTTCATTGTCTAACCCCTGTAGCATGGGGTGTAACCCTTACAAAACTTGACATTCTGATCTGTACTGTAGGTGTAGTGTACCTGAACTCTCAGTTTCATTAAGATCAACTCTATGTTACTAACTGCTGTGTTATAGGTTGCACCTAGAAAACACATTCATACGCATAGTCAATGATAAAAAACAAAAATATGACTTGAGTAATGCAAATGAAATAAAATGAAATCAATTATACTTCACATTTTTTTAAATCAGTTAAGGAACTGGTCAAAGGAACCCAGAGAGTTAAAGAAAAAATAAAGAAACAAAAAATATAGTTTCTTAATGGGGCACTTGATTTTCTAGGTGCAGACACAACACTTGATAGACCTCTACTAGGTCAAAAAAGGTATATCTGTATTATGTAAATGACAGTCAAAGAGAGACCCAAAAAGGCTAAAAAACAACGTGATGACATCTGTGATATGCTTTTATTTCTTGAGTTTTAAGTTTTGTACAGATAAACACAGGAAGCTCTTGATCTAAAATTAGAAACTGTACCAAGGAAGGATAAACTGCATTAAGGTAATCAAATGATAAAATTTGAATGCTATTGCAAATCTGATGGAATATGATTATTAAGCTATTAATTCACTCACTAACAAAATAAACCCAAAATTCGCAGAAAATTGAGCTTTCACCCTATTTAGAAACAGAATTAAATATTTGGTAATGGTTTTTATTCCTCCACATTCTAAAACTAATCAGAGCAGCCAGCTGCCACATGAAAACATTTCATAAAGTTCCTGAGATAGTATTACTCCTACAGAGATCATGAATAATAAATCCAGGTATCCCTGGCTGTGACTACGTCATTGCTGTTTACTTTGTACCTTTTTTTTTTTTTTTTTTTTTTGCGGAGGTGGGTAAGATGAAAAGGATGGGGAGAAATTAGTTTAAATTGTAGTCAAATAACTTTACAGAGTAAACACAAGAATTTTTTTTGTGGATCTGTAGCACTTGTTGGTAAGATCACAATGAAACAAACCAATAACTTGAACAAAGGCGACGGGCACCTGCAGCCTCTCAATCACATGTATTTCCACTAAAACCGCTAAATTCTGGAACCTGGGAAAGCAGGCGGGTGTCACCATACAACAATGAGCTCCTTTCTCGGTAAACTGTAAATCACGCGGCAACTGGGACCCTTCCCAGGGATCTGAGCTAGGAGCTGTCTCAGGTTTTTAGACAAATCTCTCCTCCTACCACACGTGACCGAATGGCAATCTGCAGCCGAGACAGACATTGCAACGCATTGCGGTCTACAAAGGATCGGTACCGCGGCTGTATCCTCGGGAGGATCGCGGAGCTTGCCACGCTCAGCGTCTGTGGAGCTTGCGCAGGGCGCCGCAGCAGCCGCAAGGCACGCAGCTCCGGGGCGGCAGGGCGGTGCCCCGCAGCGTAGGGAGAGGGAGCAGGGAGCACGTACCGCCCGCTCTGAGCTCTTGGCTGACCAGCGCAGCGGGAGCAGGGCCACTGAGCCACACGCAGTCCAGACGCAGCCACAGGACCCTCGTCCACCGCAGGGAGCCTCGCAGCGACGTGGACTAGGGTAAGAAGGCCGAGGGCCCCCCAGTCCCCGGGCAGGCCCAAGGCCCGACCAGCCCACCCCTGCCTAGGCCCGGGCCTACCCTTCTCCTCCTGGCCCCTGGCTCTCCCCACACCTTCCCCGGCCTTGCTTGGACTACGGGGAGGTATGAGTAGCACTTACACCACGGCTCTGGAGATCATCCAGGACACCATCTTTCCGGAGGTTTGGACCCCACCTCCTGGGTGGGTGGACGTGAGTGGGGCGGACCAAGTAGCCAAGGGCAGGCTGTGCGCTGGCCTGCTCCCTGGGGCCGAGCTGGCGCCCTCGGGAGCTGGGCCCAGTGTACGCGCCTGGCCGCCCGAGTTGGGAGACCGTAGGTCCCTCGCCCGACCCCGCCTTTCGGCGGATCTGCGGCAGAGCCAGCCAGCCCCGCCCCTGCGCTCCGCTGATAGGTGGTGGCTGCGGCGCGTTGGCGGAGGCCAGGTCTGGTCGGCTGGGATCTGGGGTTGTGGTAGGCAAGACCCCAGACCTCTGCCAGGGCCAGAGGGTCTTTTGGTCTGATTTTGCGCTCTAACCCCGCCCCCTCCCTAAGTCCCTGGGACGTCCCCCAGGCGTGGAGGGAGGTAGTGGCAGGAGGCTGAGGAAGGGGACTTGTACATAGGGGTTGTCATTACTTGTTTGAAAAAATAGTAGCAGAAACTTTGTCAGATTGAATTGCTTGGACCAGGCCATAGATTCCGAAGACGCAAAATTTTGACATGTGTTTAGCCACATCTGGTGTTCTCACTGTTCCCTGAGACCCAGCGCCCTTGGCATCCTTAAAGTACTTCATTTTGAGGGAAACATCAGTAGGATACTTGCACAGTCCTTACCGTGTTACAGGATTCTCAAGGTGGTGCATGGTGCAATGCGGGGAGGGGCAAAGAGGAAAGCCTTGGGTTTCATGTTTGCAGCAGTGGGTGTAGTGTTGATAACGCTGTCCTGGGCCTTCTAGGGTACCTTTCCATCACAGCATCTGCAAAGCCTGTTTTACAGACACATGTTTGAGCATGCCAGATGTTCAAAGTAAAGCTGTGCCTAGGATTTCTGACCTGTCCTGCTATTTCCAGCTGTCTTTTTTTTTTGTGAGGTTGGATTTCTGGGTACACTTTGCAGTTTTTGCAGATAGCATAATTCAAGAGGTAGAATTTTAAAACTTTTTTGGTGCCAGTATCAAACTGAGAAGTTGATCTAAAAGTTTAGTCTTACGTATTTTTTCACTTAAGATGAAAGTGAAAGATAATTCTAGTAGTCAGATGATGCGAAGGATAATGGATGATATGTGGGCCTTGAGTATAAAATCCAAGAACACATAATAGCTTATTTGGTGACTATACCATAATTTATTCTATTTGCTCCTCAGTTTCCCTGTAGTAAAAGGAGCCTAATAATACTGTAGGCTACCTCTTGCCCTTTAGGGGTGACATGAGCAATGCTAAATAACATGTTTAGGAATTTCTCAGACGTGCTTGGAAGAAAATCAAGGACACATATAAGATTAAGATCATCCTGAGTTCTTTTGACTTACCAGGTTCAATAGATTTAGTAATATTTTGATTATTTAAGAAATGAACTCAGAAGCTGTTTTGTACTCTTAAGTTAGGTTCTATTTGTTTATTCATAATAAGAATGTATTTTAATTTTAACGGTCTTGTTAATGAAAATTTGCATTTGTTCAGAATCCTATATTTGGCCATCATTCAGCATTATTTGGGGATCAGGTGTGGCACATAAGCACCAGTTTTCTGGAAAACTCTTGTGCAGTAAAATTCAAAATCATTTCAATGACATTAGAATCCCTCCGTGAACAGTCTTGAAATGTTTTTACAGCCTAAATTTTTACAGCCTTCCCAACCCTTAATCTACGCTTTTCCTACCTCTCTTCTCTGTGCCAAGTTGTATTTTCATGCTCAGTGACTTGCCTTGACTTCATTTTTTTTTCTTTAGTGATTTGCTCCCCATTCTGTGTCAGAATCCTTGTTTTTCTGATGTCCTATGCTACAAAGATGGCCTCGATATTCCTCAGTGAGAATTATTCAGAATTTTCTGTTGGCTCCCATAATCTATTACTTGAATTTCTATTTAATGCCTGTGTCAATCTGCTTTATATTATGGCTGTTTTCTGATGTCTAATCTACTGGATGATAAAATGTTTGAGGACAGGTATGGTATATTAGATATCTTTGTGTTTTCCTAGTGTCTAGAATAGGGTAATTGCCCAATAAAAGTTTAAATAATATTAGTCACTCTCTGAAGTATCACAACTTTACAAAATTTCAGCCTTATATAGTAGAAATCTTTTAAAGATGTCTTTCTTGTGTTCTTAACCTTGGGGTCATCATTCCGGATATTAATTATTTCACTGCATCATAATACAGTAATGCTTTTAGGGGGTGCTGAGATATATAGGACTGTTGGCTGCTCTCTGAACTGTCCCCAGGTGCCTGTGTATTATGTTTCATTTTGTATGCTTATTATATCTTCAGCGTCCCCCCATTCATGTTACTTTTTGCTCTTCTCTATCTAAAATAGCCCGTTTCTTCACTTCTCAGTATGCCATGTGTTGGAAACCACCTACCACTGCTCTACCTGTGTTGTTACATTGTTGAGTCAATCTCACACCCCCCAAAAGCCTAGGTAGTGTTTATATCCATTTGATACAATGGAAATCGAGGTTTAGATAGCTCACTGCCAATGACCATGTAGCCCATAGGTAACTGGCACTCTAGGCCATGCTTCCTAAGCATTCTTTACATTGTACTGTGATAGTTGAATTGCATCTAAGGTAGTAATTCCAGATGGGGAGTACCCTTTATAGGGAAGTTGGGAGACATTTTAATTTTTTTGTTTGTTTGTTTGAAATGACAGGGGGCTAACCACTAGCATTTGATGGGTAGGGTCCAGGGATGCTATACTTTTTTGTGGTGCATGGGCCATTCTAAACAAAGAGTGTCACAATGTCCTGCATGGTTTAGGAATATTCTGCCTGACATTTATGTATTATTTGTAATGATCTGAACCTAAAACCTCCATTTTACATACAAACCCATGGTTTTTACTGAGACTGAGTTTTCCATTGTTAGTTTTCACATGCAACTGATGTATGAAAGGAAGATTTGTTTCCTTTACAACGTGACCAAGAGTTGTTGACAGTTTTGGAAATTGCATCACAAACAAGTTTGCATTTGCAGCTACTAATTAGCATTTATCTACGAATTACTTTTATATGTCTTCTAGTTCAGTTTTAGGATTAATATATTGAAATATATTATAAATTATTTTCATTTTTCTTTTCCATTTATATTTTATTTAGGGTATATGGATTTGTTTGATGTTGTCTGTAAAAATATTGTTATTAATTTCATTTTAGGGTGACAGAAGTTGGGAAATATTTTATGGAAGAGGAACATCAAATCCGATATGGTTGAGTAGAGTACTGTTGGTCTAAACTTAGAGTAACTTCAACTAAGGAGGAACCTCTCGTGGAAAGTGCTTAGATTTTAGTAGTGTGTTTCTAATCTTTGTGTGTTGGGCTGTGCCTAGGGGTATTTGAGATCTACTAGTAGATGTCCATTAAATAAGTACTTCATGGTGTAAGGCAAGGCTCTAAAAACAGTGGGACAAAAGAAAATACATTACCTGTTGCCCAGAACCTTTTGAAATGTGATCTCATTTGGCGTACTTGAGATCATTTCCTATGTAGAAGATAGAAAATTATTTGTTTAAATACTGAATATACATACATATACATATACCCACTAGTATTCATTTGTTGGGCTGTGAAGTGCTTCCTTCACGTGTTCATCAAAGACAGTTTTCTTTGGGTATTGAGTTGTATCATGGTGGGAGGTTGCCTATTTAGGGTAAAAGACATTCTATCAGGAGACCTAGTCCTAATACCAGCAACATGATGTTTGGCAAGTCAGTCTATTTCCTGTTAAATGGGCATGATAATATATGTAAATAGTACAAAGGGTTTTGAAACCTTAGATAATTAGCCTCTATTAAAGGAATTGCTTTCTTTTCTACATCTGCACTTAGTATCCCTGGGGAGTATGTGGAATATGCATCTTCTACATTTAAAGGAATTCATTTAAAAAGAAAAGAGTGTGAAAGTACCCAGAAGAGCAGGTAGTGAGAGCAGAATTACATGGCACAGAGATAGCATCTAATCTATGTAATTACTAATGAGTTCGCTAATGAGACTAAATACTAGGTCACCTTCCCATTTTTATTGGAGGAGTCTTTTCAAGTGCTTGAAAATATTTTTTTATTGAAGAAGGGCTAAAATTACTAAATGAGTTTACATTTAATAGTTGTTTAGAAAATACTGTGAGGGAGAGGGTCTTAAAGGGAATGACTTAAAAGACAAAACCTGTTCTTTTTCATCTGCTGCCAGATGGATATTTCTGCTGTCTTGGCTAGTCAGCATTATGGTATTATGGTCACAAGAGGTCACATTTGGCATCTGATGTTGAAATCAAGTTATAAAGAAAGAATATTAAAAATACAACAATTGGATTGCAGTAGAATAGAAAGATTAGATTCTGAATTAAATATTTTACTATAGATATTAATAGAAAAAAATAGTTACCAGCTAATAATGAAGAAAGCAAAATATGTCCATGGTGGCTGGATCTATGGAACACACATAGTAAGGAATCAAGCATATCTAAGGTTCTTATAAATTTGAGATAGTAGCTTTACTTATAGCAATTAAGGATTTAGACAGAAGAGCTTTCTTCCCCCTTTAGGGTAAAAAATGGTTTTTGGTTTATGGTAAATGGCACAGAAATATCTAGCTTAAGATATATTTGAAGCACTTGAACTAGTCTTCATTTAAAATAGACTAGGTTGGTACTCAATTTTAAAATCAAGGTAGCGCTATGATTTCAGGTGTTATTCAGGTACATATGGGGTTACAGTGTAATTTTCAGAAAGCTTCAATATATGATCATTCCATCATGTCTAGTAAGCAAAACTTTAGCAATTTTTTATTGATGTTTTTGAGTGGTAATTCAAAGTACAAGGAAAAAAATTCAGAAGGGTAAACAATGAAAAGTTTGTCTTTTATTGCCTGTTTTCAGCTACTCAGTTCCATTCAGAGGCTATGTAACCAGGTTGTTTGTTTGTTTTGCCAGAGTAATGTCTAGAAACAGACTCAATACATAGGTATTTTGTTGGGAACTGCCCTTCCTGGTTTCAGAAGCTGTAATCCTCTGTGGCTAAGGCTGAGTAAAGGACCTTGGGACCATAAGCCACTTAGAAGACAAAGTTTATCTTCCTTGTAGGGGCACCACCTCTGCCCCCTTTCTCTTCACTCTGCTTGGCCCCAGGTGAATGACCAGTTAGCCAATGACAAGTAAGATTTGAGGGACGACCTAAGACAGACATGATTATGAGGGGGCCCTCAGGGAAGGACTTGGGGGGCTATAGAAAAAGGGGGTAATGGACCTTTGCCCCTTGGCTTTGACATAGCCTGACTCCTCATTCTGTCTGCAAGAAGTCTCCTAATCCTTGGCTGCCTTACTTCCCCTGCCTGATTTAAGCCTGAAACAATGCCGGGGGGGGGGGGGGGGTAGGTGCCGCCCTGTGCTGGAAAGGGCGGGTTCCCTAGGGCGATCAGGCCTAAGAAAGAATGCATAAAATCCTATGAAACCTACTTTGCTAATACCCTCAATTTAACTGATAAGGGTCCAAGTAGGAAGTGAGTTTGTTCCCCAAAGTTTTATGGCCCTTTAACTATCTGACCCTGACTCAGAATAAGCCCTCAGAATTCTTTGAATGTTATCTATTATTTAATCATTTCTGCCTGACAATGATTGATGAGAATTATGTATACACCTTGCATTCCAACGCAAATTGAAACCAATAAAAGCTTTTTAAAGCGAGGGTTGAGGCACTGTCCTCTTTAGAGGGTGGCTGAGGTGCTCCGAGGCTTTTTCTTCTCTTGAGAGGAGGGACAAAGCCTTGTCGCTTTTCCTCCACAGGACTCAGTAGTCTGTGTGAATTTATCTTGTCTCATCCATAACGTTGTAGATCCCAGGAGCTGGGATCCATGTGAATATTTAGTCTAAAATAAAGGTGTAATTTTTCATCAGTTGGAACATGATAGACTGACTTAGTAAATATTTTGTGATAGTCAGCCAGCTATTAAATAAAAACTGAGGAAAAAGTAATTTCTACTGGATATGAAATGTAAATGTATAAACTAAGGTGCTGCAAAAGTACAAAAAGAAAAAATAAGTGAAGGTAATCTCGGTAGTAGAAAGGTCTTTCAAAGCGTACTATAAAATCAGAAACCAAAAAGGCAATTTTTATAAGCTTGATTGCATAAGAATTTAAAATTCCTATGCTTCCAAAAACAATATAAATCAGATTTCAAGACAAATGACAAACTAGGAAAAATATTTGTGAAACCAGACCGAGAGTTGTTTTAATACACAATGCACTCATAAACACCGTTAATTAAAAATGTATATCAAAACCCAGAATCTCTTCTTAAGAAGGAGCTTAGAAGTTGTCACTTTGTTTTAACAACAAGTAAAAAGCTGAATTAAGGAAACCAACAACTCTTCTTAGATCCTTCATAGAAATGATGTCACCAGGTAAACTGCTGACCCCCAACTTAGAGAGACAGATAGGCAGAAAATCACAATTTACCAGAGCAGAAACCTCTGAAGGAACCAGTGCTGGCGTAGGGGGTAGGGGTTAGGGCTAGGGTGGGGAAGATGAACCATTTTGTAATATATCCAAGCATTCTGCTCTTCTTAACAAGGTGGGCCCTCCAGTGAAACTATTTTGCTACAGCCTAAAATAAGTGGGGGAAGGAAGATACTCAACACCAGCCAGCTCTAGCCTTCTGCCTGGAGGAACGGAAAAACCCAATTTGAGCCCCTCTTGCCGTACATGTAGGGGAAGGGGAAATACATAACTCCTATAAGGCCTCTATAAGGCCTATTTGCCATGGTTTCTTTTACTCAATGCATCATGTCTACCTTTCAACAACAACAAAATTACAAGGCATACTAAAGGGCAAAAAGCACAGTTCGAAGAGACTGAGTAGTCATCAGAACCAGAGTCAAGATATGGAAGGAATCTTGGAATCGTCAAACCAGGAATTAAAAACAACAACAAAAAAACACATTAATGGATAAAATAGACAACAAGCGAAACTAAATGGCTAAGCAGAGAGGTATAAATTTTAAGAGAGAATACAATAAGTTGGAAAACAGAAATGAAGAATACCTTTGATGTGTCCATTACTGCATGGGACATTGCTCAGGGAAGAATCTCTGAGCTTAAGTATATGACAGTAGACTACTCCAAAACTTAAAAGCAAAGAGGCAAAAAAAATAGAGCAGAGTATCTAAAACCTGGGACAACTACAAGGAATAGAGGAGGGAACTTCCTCAACTTGGTAAAGAACATCTACATAAAGCATACTTAATGGTGAGAAACTAGAAGTGTTCTCACTAAGATCAGGAATAAGGCAAGGATGTCCCACCATTGCATTTCAACATCATACTGGAAATCCTAGCTAATGTAATAAAGCAAGAAAAGAAATATAAATTATGCTGATTGGGAAGGAAGAAATAAAACTGTCTTTGTTCTCAGTTTTATTTCTATATATGATCATCTATATAGAACATCCCAGAGAATAAACAAGAAAATTCCTGGATTATAAATGATTATAGCAAGTTGAAGGGCACAAAATTAATATACAAAAGTTAATTGCTTTTTTTATATATAATCAGTAAACAAGCAGAATTTGAAATTGAAAGCACAATACCATTTATTTTAGTGTCCCCCAGAATGAATTACTTAGGGATAAATTAACCAAATATGTGTAAGATCTATAGGAGGAAAACTAGAAAATTCTGATGAACAGAATCAAAGAACTAAGTAAATGGAGTGTTATTCCATGCTCATGGTTAGGAAGACTCACTATTGTCAAGAGGTCAGTTCTTTTCAAGTTGATCTATGGATTCAGTAAAATAGCAATCAAAATCCCTCTAAATAATTTTATGGATATTGACAAACTAACTTTAAAGTTTATATACTGAGGCAAAAGATGCAAAATAGCCAATCCATATTAAAGCAAAAGAATGAAGCCACAGAGCTGACACTACCTGATTTCAAGACTAAATATAAAGCTACTTTAGTCAAGACAGAGTGCGATTGAAAGAATAGATGAATAAGTCAAAATGATAGAATAAAGAGCTCGAATATATATCCATTTGAGTAGAGTCAACTGACTTTTGACACAGAGGAGCAAAGACAATGCATTAAAGGAAAGATGGTGTTGTCAGCAAATAGTGTAGGTACAACTGCATATCTGTATGCAGAGAAATGAATCTAGACATAGATCTTGAGCCCTTCCCCAAATTAACTAAAAATGTATCACAGACCTAAATGTAAAATGCAGCACTCTAATAAAACTCCTAGAAGATAACAGGAGAAAACCTAGATGACCTTGAATATAGCAATGAGTTTTAGGTACAACACCAAAGGCATTATCCATGAAATAAATAATTGATAACCTGGACTTTATTAAAATTAAGAACTTCTGCTTGGTGAAGAACACTGTCAAGAGAATGAGAAGATATGCCACAGACTGGGAGAAAATATTTGCAAAAGATATTTGATAAAAGACTATTGTCCAAAATATACAAAAAACTCTTAAAACTTAGTAACCAGGAAAAAATCCTGATTAAAAATGGTCAAAAGTCCTGAACAGACACCTCACCAAAGAAGATACACAAATGGCAAATAAACTTAGGAAAAGATGTTCAACACCACATATTATTAGGGAAATGCAAATAGAAATGAGGTATACTTATTAGAATGGCCAAAATCCAAAACGATAACAACACCAAATGCTTGCACGGATGTGTAGCAGCAGGAGCTCTCTTTCATTGCTGATGGAAATGCAGAATGGTACAGACACTTTGGAAGAAAGTTTGGCAGTTTCTTACAAAACTAGACATATACTTACCTTGTGATTTAGCAGATCCAGCAATCACACTCCTTGGTATTTAGCCGAAGTTGAAGACTATGTCTACACAAAAACCTGTATATGGATGTTTATAGCAGCTTTATTCGTAGTTGCACAAACTTGGAAACAACCAAAATATTGTTCAGTAGGTGAATGGACAAATAAACTGTGGTATACCCAGATAATGGAATATTATTTAGGGTCAAAAAGAAAAGAGCTATCAGGCCATGGAAAGCCATGGAGAAAACTTTAATGCATTTTACTAAGCGAAAGAAGCCAATCTGAAGAGGCTATGTATTGTATGAGTCCAATTATATAACATCCTGGAAGAGGTAGAATTATGTAGGTAATAGGGTTGTGGTTGTCATGGGGTTATGGGTAAGGAAGGGGATAAAGAGGCAGATATAACGTACGGACTTTTGGGTGGTAATGATATGTCAATATAGGTTCATCAGTTGTAACAAGTGTACCACTGGTGGAGGATGTTAATAGTGGAGGAGGGTGTATGTGTGGGGGGCAGAAGGTGTATGAGATTTTTCTGTAAACCTAAAACTGATCTAAAAAATGAAGTTTGTTGAGGCGTGTCCTCTGTTTGGCTCAAATAAACTTTTATGAAAGTTAAAAAAAATGAAGTTTATTAATGAAAAATAAATCTCAGTAGAAAAATGCACAAAGGCAACTTACAAAGTAGTGCAAGTGGCCAGGACATACTGTATTCCTAAGAAATCTAGAGATACACATGGTTCAAGTTCAGAACTGGATCTTGTTCATGAAACATGGTTCAATACCAAAAGTTATTAAAAAGGAATTCCATTTGTCATAAGACGGCATTAAAGATAATTTAATTCATAACCAGATTAATAATTCTTGTAAGGTCTTTGGTTCTCATTTCTCTTATTGCCCTGGAGCTTCTTACACGTCAAACTCTAAAAAGCTTTTTCTTCAAATCCAGTTAACACAGTTGCTTCATTCCCCCCACCCCAAAACATTTCTTACTTTGACCTCTATTACAGTGACCAATTTAGTGTTGGTGTGTCATTCCTTCTTAGGAAGGGAAAATAATAAGTGGAGGGAGGAGGGCTGTGGACATTCATGTTAATAAATTTTTTCTAGGTCACAAAATATTTTCAGTTTCACTGATATTAAGGAAATACAGACACTTTTTTTCCTTACTGCTAAATTAGCAAGTATGAAATAGAATTTTATTGCTTAGTATTGGTGTAGATGTATGGTACTCCCAAGTCCCTATTGAAAAATTGGGAGAAATTGTACACATTTTTATATTTTTATTGATGCCAGGTCTTTGTTTTGAGTCCCATTTCTAAGAATTTATTCCAGGCCTTTGGTTCTGTGTGTGTGTGTGGGGGGGGGGCATCAAGTATGTGTTTAAAAGTTCTATTTTCATCCTCTTTCTGTTACATTCTCAAAAGTTACTCCATGCCCTAGTATCTCAATTGATTCTACAACCTGTATTCACATCTCCTGTGTGATGCTTCTTAAAAGAACAGCTTCTCTGTTTTTACTGCATACAAACTAAATCGGATTCTCAGGGTAGGGCCTAGGAATCTTTTTTAAAAAGCTCGCCATAATTAGATAATATAATTATAATGTGTGGCAAGAGGCAGACTCTGTTATTTCAGACTCCAGAGTTTGTGAACTTCTTTGATCAAGCTTCAGTCCCACCCAGCTCTAAACCAGGAAGGACTTGGCCAGAATACTTGTACAACCCTAAATCTTTGAATTTTCACTCTTTTTACCTTGAAATTCCCCTATATTCTTGATCACTCTTCATTAAAAAATTACTATTTTATTCCCAGTTAAAAGATCATGTACCCTTTTGCTAAAAATCGGTCAAGGAAGCTTTGATCCTTTTTTCATGCTTCTTTCCCGATATTCCGTGCTCTTTCTTCCTTATCACCTTTCCTTCTGTACTTTATATAATGTTTTTGAGGTTTATCCTGTTGTTACTTTGTGACTGTAGTTCATTGATTTCCACTGCTATGTAATATTCCATTATATATACAGGAAAATATATTGTATATAGGTATATATATACACACTATATATATATTTTTCATTCCACTTAAGGATATTTTGGAAGTTTGGAATTTTTTTTGCTCTAGCCAAATTTGTGAAAGTTTATGTAAGATATGTAATATGTAAAGCATCATATTTAGAAAATTGTAGATACTCCAAAGTGTAATTTCCTTTCATTGCCATATATTTGACCCCCTTTACCCACATTGCCCTCCCCTTTCCCCATAACTATCATCTCTCTCAGCTGGACTACTGCAAGTCCAAGTTTTCTAATTGATCTCCCTATTTCTATTCTTGACCTGTTACATGTTACACTGTTGTGTGCATGACAACCAGAGTGGCCTTTTTAGTACACAAATGATAGGACTTTTGTTTACTGCTTAAAGCCCCCCACCACTGGCTTTCCTTGCACTTGAATTAAAATCCTGTGTGAGCTGGTCCTTGCATGTCTTTGCAACTTCATCTGATACTCTCCTCCTGACCTACTAAGCTTCAGCCATGCTGGCATTTTTTCTGTTCTCATAAATGTCATCCTACTTTTTGTCTTAGGATCTTTGCATTTACTGCTCCAGAATGAGCAACTGTTTTCTCTGGATTGGCTTCTTGATGCCATTCGAATTCTAGGATTCCTTCCATTTATCACCCTTTCTAACCTAGCCATTTAATCACTCTTGTATCACCCAATTTAGGTCTCTGCAATAGTGCTAACCGCTGCTTCGGCTCTTATTTTCTGTAGCCTCTTCTACTCAGAAAGTAAAGTCTGTTAGAGCAGGAATGTTGTCTTTCTGTTTTCATGATTATATTCCAAATACCTACAGTAAATATTTACTGAAATATTTTGGACTGCATTAAGTCTTTTTTTTAAAGATTTTGGTTATTCATTTTTAGAGAGAGGGGAAGAGGAGAATGAGAGAATTATCAGTGTGTGGTTGCCTTTTGTGTGACCTGTACTAGGGACCTGGCCTGTAGCCCAGGCATGTACCCTGACTGGGAATCGAACTGGAGACCCTATGGTTTACAGCCTGTGCTCAATCCACTGAGCTCCACCAGCCAGGACCTTTTTTTTTTTTTTAAGATTTTATTTTTATTTATTTTTAGAGGGAGGGGAAGGAAGGGAGAAAGAGAGGTAGAGGAGCATCAGTGTGTGAGGTACATTGATTGGTTGTCTGTTGCATATACCTCCACCAGGGACCGGGCCCGCAGAGTGAGAAAATGTGTCCAAACCAAGTAAAATAGGGAATAAAAGCTAAGAGTTATTGATGATCTGATAATGTTATCATATAATAAATAAAAATAACTTACAAAGATTCCAAGTAAATGAATCATACATTGTTTCATTCAGGGAGTTGGGGATGGGGAGGTTGTGAGATTAGTTGTATAATGTCCTGTGGAATCCGAGTGGTTTACTCTAGCCAAAGAAAGAAGTGGGTAATGAATTTATACACTAGGTGTGATATTACACTTTTTGTCTATAGGCTGCTCATAGCATTTTATAAAATGTGCCCCAATCAAAACCAGTCATAATACAATGATCATTTAAGAGTGTCATGATGAGAATGTGGCTTGTAGCAGCTAAAGTGGAACTAGCAGGGAAAGAATAGAGTGATCATGAGACACAGGGGTGTGGACACTGATGGAGTTAGGTACTTTTTAATCCATCAAAATGATCCAGATCCCAGAGAGGGGGGCTAGGATGGAGACTCAATGAACATATTCTTAACAACTGCCAGGAGGTGTTTAGTCATTGAAGAAGCAGAACTAGGCATTTGGACAGAGCTTAAGTCGGTCAGCAAGTAGCCAGGAGAATGAGAGAAAGAATTGTCTAGGATTCACAGCAAAGAATCAATGTTGGGTTAACTTCATCTACCTTCATTCAGTTCATCCTGGTGAGAGCTAATCCCAGAGTTTCCTAGGCCTGGCACTGGTGATAAAAAGCAGCTGGTGGATTATGCATGTGCAGTTTGGAGGGAGAAAGGGGCTGGAGTGAGGGTGGAGCAGACATACTATTTCTGGGTAGAAACATTTTTGGGGCAGAGAATCAGATATTAGAACCATCACAGACCGTTGAGGTGGTTTAGTCCATTATCTCCTAAAATTTTCACACACAAAAACAGTTCTTAAATTGTTTTATCTACAGTGAATCCCATATTATAAAAATGTTTTTCCTCAAAACCTTTAATTATTAATAACTTGCCTCCCCATTTTAAAGCAAGGACTATGATTAGAGCAGCATATGCTACCCATACTGAATTAACATAAGTTTGACTCAAGGAAAAAAAAAAAAACCTCTACAATTTTAGACCTTTTAGAGACCTGTATGGCATTTTGCAATTAAATGGTTATTTCATTTAGACTTTTCAAATATTAAAAATGACCTGTGGCCTTCAGGTTGAGACCTTTGGAGCTTGACTGTTGACACTCTTATTTCTTAGGCCCTTTGCCATTAAATCTTTGTCTCTTAAGATCTATGTTATTTTGCTTAGATTACTTAGCTCTAAGACTTAGTTGTTCCATCTGCAAATTTAGTATAATAATAGTACGTACTTCAGGAAGTTATTTTGAAGATCACGTGAGATAAGCACTGGCATATTGCCTGATACATAGTATGACTTCAGTGATTATTAGCCATTATTCTATTCTTACTACTATTACTGCTGTTTAGAGCTATGCAGCTCATATTCTTGGAATTATATCACAGATTATGGATTCAAAGATTGATCTTTTTACCCTCCAGAATTGATTCGCTCTTCTTTAACCCCAAGAAAGATGGAGTTGAGCAAAGAATTTATTATATTGGTGGTTGTAGGGGCAGGGAGAATTGAAGAGCAGGCAGGTTTTTCAAGTCTCCATCCTGTACACATAACAGCTGTGCTTCATTCCCGGAGCACAGGGTAGGGGGCAACAGGCTTTAACTTCAGTAGTGAGTGGATTACCGAGGTGCCATAATGAACTGTTGGAGATACCTCAAAAGGTAAAAATGGACCTGCCTTTTGACCTAGTGATCCCACTTTTGGAAATATATCTGAAGGAACCCAAAACACTAATTTGAAAGAACATAAGCACCCCTGTGTTCATTGTAGTGTTATTTACAATCACCAAGATAAGGAAGCAGCACAAGTGTCCATCAGTAGATGAGTGGATAAAACAACAATGGCACATTTCTACAATGGCTGTAAAAAAGAAGAAAATTTTACCCTTTGTGACAGCATGCATGAACCTGGAGAACATTATGCTAAGTGAAATAAGCCAGTTAGAGAAAGACAAATACCATATGATTTCACTGGTGTGGAATCTAATGAACGAACTGAACTAACGAGGAAAATGAAGACAGATTCACAGATAGAGAGCAGGATGACCCCTAGGGGGTGGGGGAGGGTAAGGGATGGAGGGATTGTTTGCTTAGTATGGGGTCTGGCACAAAATGGCTACTCTCTTTTTTATTATTGCCAAACTCAGTGACAACTATACCATTAGTTGATTGTTTTGTTTCCTGGACTAGTTTGTAAACTTGTTGAGAAAAGGAAGAAGGTATAGTCTGTGTGTGTGTGTGTGTGTGTGTGTGTGTGTCTGTGTGTGTCTGTGTGTGTATGTGTATCTGCCGCTCATCCTTTATTCATACTTTGTGTACAAAGAAAACATTCTTGAGTTATTTGTTTCAGCTGTTTGAGACCTTGAAGGTGCAGGAGCTAGTATCTTTAAATTTTATTTATTTATTTATTTACCCTAAAAAATGCTTTCATTTGAACCATTTAATTTCTTTTCACTCAAAATTGCAACATAAAATATGAGGCAAAGGGAAGCTGGTCTTCAAGAATTTGTTTTTAAGTTTTTACTGGTATGAGGATCCTTTCAAGCCTGGAGCTGCCTGGAGCTACTAAACGATGAGAGAAACTTTATTTCAAACTGTCTTGGTGGTATGAGTGTGCTGTAGCAAAAGCTGGTTGTAGCAAGTAGTTTCATTTCAAAACTGCATTGACATATAAATTAGACATTATTTGGGGATGATTAATTTCTGGTAGGTTCAATCCAACGTTGTGCCAATTTTTGTATTTATTGTGGACCCTATTTTAGTACTAGAGGTTAATTTTTATTACCAAAAAAATGAGAATAACAGGTAACTACTAAAATAATAAGTTTTGAAATTCATTCCTTAGTATTGCTTTGAAAATATACCCCTTAGGTTAAGAGAAAATCTGACTTTATCCAAATGTAATTTTAACTGGAATTCTTCTTCAGACATCATCTACTGTTGGTTGATGGGTACTCTTCTTGTTTGACCCCAACCAGTTAAATGCCAGTGTTTCTGAACTCTTTGGCTAAGGGCAACTTTTTTTCCTGCTTCTGTGCACACAAGATTAGTCAAACCAATTTTGCCCAAATCACTCTTGACTTCACTAACTCTTCCTGTTATCAACAGGACTAATTCTTCCTGTTATCAACAGGGATCCTTCGTTCACCACGAGCTCTTAATTCTTACACAACTATTGCACCTTTGCTGCTTTCTTATCTCCTTCAGTGAATATACCTAGAGGCCATCTAAGCAGGAAACAGGAGATTTCCAATTCTGCACAGATCTCAGGTAAAGCTCCAACTACACCAAATACCTGCCCCACCATTCTGTCAGCCCAACACAAAGCGGGGTCAGTTTTTGTTCCAACTTAGTGAGACCCATGAACTAGTAATTTTTATAATTTTATTTAGGCACAAATTAGAATTTCACATGCTAGGAAGGCTTGTGGGTAGGAGTAAGTCACTCACTTAGTGAAGATGAGCATTTTCCCTAGAGTACATGGTGACTCCTCTGCTCTTTTTCCCATCAAGCGCATAACTCTTCTAAGGTGCCTTTGCTGCATTTTATAGGCCATGGGAGGTACCATCATTTCATTTGCAACTTTGGGCATTTGCGAAGTGTCCAGGAAATAACCTTCATGCACCTTAAGGCCCAGCTTACTCAGTAAATATTTATTGACTGATGTATATCTCTCCAAGGTGAAGAACAATTTTACTGTACCCTTGTATAGAATAATTCATGGTCATTGGTTGCTTTGACATTTATCAAATGTTTTTGGATTACTTTTTCTTTGATATGAATGCTTCAGTTTTTTGAATCTATGTCATATGAGGTTAAATTTAGAATCAATTTTTAAAAATTTCTCTAAGCTTTTGTTCTGAGCTTTTTCTAAACTGTATACTCTTTTCTAGGTACTTAGGGCTTTGTAGTCTGGTTGTTATTCCAGTGGTATTCTCCCAGTTTACAAAAAAAGCTTGTATGACTTTAAAGCAGAAAATTGACTTCATTTATATTGTTCTAACTTTTTAAAACCATCTATTTATAATCTTTAAAAAAACAACAGCTTTATTAAGACATAATTTACATGCCATGTAATTTACCCAAATAAAGCATACAGTTCTATAATTTTTTAGCATATTTATAGAGCTGGGTATCCATCATCACTATCAGTTTTAAAAACCCTTAGTAAAAAAAAAACCCATAGTAAAGAATTACAGCTTTGTAATTCTTTTCTATGGACCGATAATTTTCCATATTTTGAAAAATAATTCAAAGTCAGGATACCCAGAAATCATATACCCTGCTTTCTATCAGTTATAGAAATTCCTGATTTCTCATTTCTCTCACACATTCTTTCTTATTTTTGCAATGTGACCTAGAGATCTGTATTAGAAAGAAAACATTACTAAAGTACTTTGAGATCCTTCTAATTTTACTAGCCTTTCCACCTTTATATGACTTTGTCACTTCCTTTTGTAGCGGTCATTTGTGTGGTCTGTGAAAATGGGAATGACCATAAACTAATATGTGTGAGAGCAGGATATTTACCCTCACTTCTTTAGGTGCTTTTGAATTTATTATTTTAAAAATCTGTACATTACAAGTTTTGTTTCGGTCTATTGAAAATAGCCTGTGATTTTTGCATAAGCATCAACCTAGATTTTAATAGTTTCTATTTAAATTTTTTTTGCTGTAAATACATAATTTCATCAAGTCTCCATAACCCAGAGAATTTTCTTGAATTGTGAAAGGTGTTGAAAAAACAGGACAAGGGGAAATAAAAAAAAGAAGGGAGAGAAATTGAAAGAAATAAATCCAGTCAATTTTAAAATCATCTTTCTTATTCCCACTTAAATAGAAAGCTAATCCTTTTATCTCACACTTTCCTTGAAATGCAGCTGTTACCTTAGACTCATATTTTAATCAGAACCTCACTGCTAAAATAATATGGAGACTTTAGTTAATACTGGGGCTATTCAGGCAAAACTATGGTGAGTTATTTTTCTGAATTATTTTTAATTGCTTTGATCCCTCTCCACCTCCTACACGAGACCCCATTTTCGACTTGCAAGTTTCAGCTTGGTGAATAAAAAATGGGTGATTTTTCCTTACATTTTAAATAATTATTTATATTTACTAATTAACTTCTTAAAAATGATGTAAATTTTTATTGTAGATGAGGACTTCTCTTTTTATGAGTAACTTTGTTAGACTTTGTTCATTTGGAAGAAAATTTTATTTGAAGATTCAGCTTGCCTTTCAAAGAAAAAGTTATAATTATTCTACGTGTTATTTAAAAATAAAATGTATAAGGGCAAGGAGTTTCTGTTAGGTGGATTTTTTCCCTTTTAGTTTAGAATGAATTCTATTTTGTGGTGACAAATAGCTATTTCTGAAGTTGACAAAGGAAACTTCCTCTTGGGACTCCGATAGAAGTGTTGTGGCAGCTATCTGATTCAACTGCTTCGAAAGCTCTCTGAAAGATTTCTTATTTGTCTGGAAAGAGTCTGGAGCCCAAACCTGCCTGTTCCCCTGAGGAAGATTGTAGCTCTAAGCTGATATGGGAACAACCATGATTTTGTGGTGACAGTATGAAATGAAGCAATGCCAAGGCAGAAATTTAAATTTTTTCCTCCAAAGCAAATTTTCAGACATAGTAAAGAAGGGGCTCTTTATGGTATAGAGAAGCTTGGACAGGATTTATATTCCCATCCATCTTCTTCGGAAACCAAGAGAAAGGAGAGGAAAGAAAAGGAAGCTTCTCTTTTTCTCATTCTTTTTTATTTATTTTAAACACTCCACAGCCAAAGTGATTACTGTATGAGAGTCATGATACAATAGAAAGGAGGGTCAAGAGGGTAGGTGCAAATTCCTTCTTATCAAAAAGTAAAATTGTAGGTCGTGGTGTAATATTTTAGTGAATACTAATTACCTTATATTAAAATGTCACATAAATATCAAAGTACATTACAAAATTATTTTGAATCAGATCACATAGAGTGGAGAAATGGGTCAGTAATTAAAAATAATTGTGAGAGGCAGCAAGGGAAAGGTGGTTATGAGATAGAGGAGCTGTAATTGTAAATAAGATGAGAAAGGTAAGAGAAAAGGTGGAAGTAGCATAGTTAAGGAAAAGAACAGCTCCGATTTTCTACATCTAATGAGGAAATTCTTCTCTGCCAACTTTTGGACTGCCCTGCAGAGAGGCTCACACATGAAGTTGTGTGACCAATAGGCGAGGCAATTGAACAGCTCAGTTGTCTCAGTTTTCTTATTTCTATGGTTGTAAACTGGTACTTTATCTGTAAATCATGCAGTATAAGTGTCTTGCAGGTGATCAGTACTCAGTAAATGTTAGCCTTTATTTTTACCGTTACTGTTGTTGTTGTTAATACCTTTTTTATTCATGTATTCAACAAAAACATTTACTGAAGTACTGCTTTGAAAGTTGATTAAATAAGGCAAGGTCTCTTCCCTCATGAAGCTTCTGTTCTTGTTAATGAGACAAATATGAGGTCTGTCCAGAAAGTATGCAGCCATGCAATATGAAAAATAGAGACATTTATTCAAGAAGATACAGGATACAAGAAACATTGTACATAGTACAATGACACCTCAGTCCCTTTCAAAGTAGGTACCTTGGTACTTCACACAGTTCTCCCAGTTGCCATCAGCTGCCCCATCATATTTTCCTGAATCTCATCTACAGTCTGAAATCACTTCCCTTTCAAAGGTGCTTTTCATTTTGGAAAAAGTCAGAAGTCACAGCGTACCAAATCTGGGCTGTAGGTGGGCTGAGTCACCTGGGTGATTTGATGTTTTGCCAAGACACTCTGCAAGAGACATGATACATGAGCAGGCGTATTATTGTGATGAAGCTGCCAATCACCATTTGCCCATAGCTGCAGCCTTCTGAATCATCCAAACCGTTTCCATGGAGGAATGTTAAAGCTTAACACAAAACTTGATGCAGATTTGTTGCTCTACTCTCTCAGTCATTCTGAATGTGACGGCCACCCAGTACACATGACCACTCAACGGTGTCTACCACCCCCACTGACTAGTACAGTGAAATTGTTGTCATTCACACATGTGCATTCCAGTCCACTCTTTTTGGCTGCCAGGTTACATAGATGTTGTGCATACCATTCTTGTTATATTAACATAGGATGGACTTTTTCTGGACAAACCTTGTACATGCTAGTAACTAAGTATAGATCGTGCCAAGTAAAAAGGAAATAGAGGGGTGAGGAAGGAAGAATAACTGTCAAGTCACTTTAGGTAAGGGTGTCTGAGAACGCTTTTTTGTGAAAAGGTAGTGATTTAGCTGTGGTTTAAAGATTGAGAATAGGAAAGTGCATTCTAACAAAGGGTGCAGCATGTCCAAGGCTCAGAGGTGAGAGGCAGCAAGGCACATTTGAGGAATATAACATGGAAAAGGGTGCTTGGACCACAGAAAGCAAAGAAGAATGGTCTGAGAGGGCCCATGCTCCTCTACCCCCCTTCTTCAGCAAGCTCCCATGCCTCACACATCTTGCCTGATACAATATTAGTGCTACCTGAGGCTCTGAGGGCAGATCAGACCTGTGGCCACACTGGAAGGAATGTTAGAAGACCTCCAAGGTATCTTTTTCAGGTTGGTCAGGAGGCCAACTATTTACTAAAAACTTAAAAATTTCAGTTCTGAACTTTAAGTTCAACAAGTGTTACTCGTTTCAGAAGACATTATTTGGCTCTAGTTTCTTATCAGTTTACTTTTTGTTTTGGTCATATTGCTAATGGTTTCTCATAATTCCAGTGTTTAGCTTACAGTTTTTTTTAACTTTTAAAATTTTATTTTGTGAAAAGAAGATATGAAGAGGTAAAAACTGAAAAATGGAATAAAAGAATAGAAAGAATAAGAGGGAAAATCAGTGGGCAGAGGAATAAGAAATATAAAAAGATGATACAAAAATGTTTTGCATCAGGATCTGCTCATGTACTGATATGTCAAGGATTTGGAGAAAGCATCCCGGGAGTTTCAGTCAAGATGGAGATGTAGGTAGAAATGCTTCATTTTCTCACACAAACAAAAGAACAACAACAACAAATTTAAAAACAAAAAATAACCAGAACTGCCAGAAATTCAAACTTCATGGAAGTCCAACAACCAAGGAGTTAAACATTTCATCCAGACTGGTAGGAGGGGTGGAGATGGGCACCTGGGGTAGAGAGGATACATAGCTAAGGTGGTGGTGGCTGGTGGAGCAGTCAGGTCCCACATTCATGGGCTGAGAAGGTGGGAAGAACAATTGGGAAGCCAGAGAGACCACAGAACCCAGGGTTGCAGTGTGGGAAACTAAAGACTCAAAACCTCTGGATGTAAAAATCTGTGGGAGTTGTGACAGCAGGAGAAACTGCCAGTCTCACAGGAGAGTCCATGGAGAGGCCCACAGGGTCCTAGAATGTATGCAAATCCACCCACCTGTGAATCAGCATCTGAAAGGGCACAATCTGCTTGTGGAAAGTGACAGAAAGTGGGGCTAGAGCAGAGCCTGCATGTGGCATAGTTCCCTCTCTGACTGTCCCCCATAGACAGTGCCACAATGCAGTGAAGAGGGTTGCCCTGGCCTGGTGAATACTTAAGGCTCCACCCCTTACAACATAACAGGTGCACCAAGTCAAAGAAATATGGCTGAAAAGAACAGATCGAAACTCCAGAAAAAGACTAAGTGACGAGGAGATAGCCAACTTATATAATGCAGAGTTCAAAACAGGGCTAATCAGGATGCTTACAGAAATGACTGAGCTCTGTTGCAAAATGAAGGAAGAAATGAAGGCTATACAAAGTGAAATAAGGGAAAAAATACAGGGAACTAAAAGTGAAGGGAAGGAACAAAATGGATTTGAAACAAAATGAAGAAATTAATATCCAATCAGAACAGAATGAAGAAACAAGAATTCAAAAAAAAATGAGCAGAGGCTTAGTAACCTCTGGGACAACTTTAAATGTTCCAACATCTGAACCATAAGGGTGCCAGAAGGAGAAGAACAATAGCAAGAAGTTGAAAACTTATTTGAACAAATAATGAAGGAAAACTTACCTAATCTGGCAAAGGAAATAGACTTCTAGGAAGTCCAGGAAGCCCAGAGGGTCCCAAAGAAATTGGACCCAAGGAGGAACACACCAAGACACATCATAATTACATTACCTAAGATTAAAGATAAGGAGAGAATCTTAGAAGCAACAACAGAAAAGGAGACACTTACCTACAAAGGAGTTCCCATAAGACTATCAGCTGATTTCTCAAAAGAAACCTTGCAGGCAAGAAGAGGCTGGAAAGAAGTATTTGAAGTCATGAAGGTCAAGGACCTACATCCAAGATTACTCTATCCAGCAAAGCTTACATTTAGAATGGAAGGGCAGATAAAGTGCTTCTTAGATAAAGTCAAGTTAAGGGAGTTCATCATCTCCAAGCCCTTATTATATGAAATGTTAAAGAGACTTAATAATAGAAAATGATCAAAACTAAGAACAGTAAAATGACAACAAACTCAAAACTATGAACAACCAAACCTAAGAAACAAAAACAGAAACTAAGCAAACAGCTAGAACAGGCACAGAATCACAGAAATGGAGATCATAAGGAGGGTTATCAGTGAGGAAGGCAAGGGGGAGAATGGGGGAAAAGGTACAGGGAATAAGAAGCATAATAGGTAGGCACAAAGTAGACACGGGGAGGTTAAGAACAGAATAGGAAATGGAGAAGCCAAAGAACTTCCATGTATGGTTCATGGACATGAACTAAGAGGGTAGAATGCTGGAGGGTTCTGATGGACAAGGGGATAAAGAGGATAAAAAATTGGGGAAAAGTGAAGAAAAAATGTCTTGCATCAGACAGAATAAATACATCTTTCTCTTTGTCTTGATTGATGTGAGTCTGTTTTGGAGTTTTTATCAGAGCAGTAGTTTTGCAAAGTAGAATATTTACCTGACTGGTATGGTTCAGTGGTCGAGTGCCAGCCTGTGAATCAAAGTGTTATTGGTTTGATTCCCAGTCAGGACACATACTTGGGTTGAAGGTCAGGTCCCCAGTAGGGGGCATGTGAGAGGCAACCACATATTGATGTTTCTTTGCTTCTCTTTCTCCCTTCCTTTCCCACTCTAAAAAATAAATAAATAAATTCTTTTAAAAAAAGAAAGAAAAGTAGAATATTGAGATAATGTTTTTTAGTACTAATAGGCAGTTTAGTTCTCCTGAATTTTTATCTTTAATGTTATTATTTAAAAGTTTTTCAAAATTACTTTTGAAACTCTGGTTTCATTGAAAACATTTCTGAAAATATTTGATGTAATTTGTGTTTGTATTTAACCTTAGTTTTAGGAAAGGATCAAGATTCAAGTACAAATAGAGAGAGACTGATGTATTTGTCTCTTGTTGACTTTTGAATTGAATAGGATACTTTATTTTGTATGGTAGACTTATAATCAGAGATTTTCATGGCTTTTGTAATGGGTTTATTTTTATATAACTATAACTTAATTAATTGTCTTATTTGTTTTATACTTTTGGTCAGTATCACCTTATAATCCTTGGTCTACTGAGAATGACCAAGTTGAACTGAATTTTCACAGTTGCATGGATTCTAAACTGTTCTGTGAAATGCTCAAAATATTTTACTATAATAATTCAACAGTGTTCTTTTGTCATATTTAATACCAAATGCTTTGCAGATTGTCTAGAAGCTTCTAAAATCATAGATAGGTTCGACTATTTTATTACATTTATTTGGTAGCCAAGGTTGTAGCAGAGGATAATAAAGAAAGTGCATCACTCATAATATTTAAACTGCTTGTAGAGGAAAAAGTATTTATTTGTAAATATTAGTTTGTCTTTTCTGAAATCTCCCTTGATTTATACAATTAATTTTTTTACTATATTTTATTGATTATGCTATTGCATTTGTCCCATTTTTTCTCCCTTTTACTCCCTTCCTCCCTGTACCCCCCCTCCACTATCATTCCCCCACCTTAGTGTTTGTCCATGGGTCATACATGTAAGTTTCTTTGGCTTCTCCATTTCTCATACTATTCTTAACCTCCCCTTGTCTATTTTGTACCCCTCATTTATACTTCTTATTCCCTGTACCTTTCCCCCATTCTCCCCCCTCGCCTTCCCTACTGATAACCCTCCATGTGATCTCAATTTCTGTGATTTTCTTACTTTTGAAGTTACTTGCTTAGTTTCTGTTTTTGTTTTTTCAAGTTTGGTTGTTGATAGTTGTGAGTTTGTTGTCATTTTATAGTTAATTTTTGGTAAATTCTTTGAGATGTTACTGTTTTGGGGAAGACTAATGACTTTTTGGTTATCACCTTCTCTAACTGAAACTTGGGTCTTATTTCTCCCTGTCAATGCCCCACCCCCCCCATGGTCATGAGGTATAGTGTCTACTCGTCACTGTCCAGTGGCAATTCCAGAACCTTATTCTTTCCTCTTGTGAAAGTCCCAGAACCTTGAAGTTTATACCTCCCAATCATACCACTTTCTTCCTTTCCTCATTCCTATTTCCTATGGACCTCCACTTGTTGAAGAATAAAGCTCCTTTCTATTCTTGCCATTTCTCAGAGTATCTTCTGCATGGAAGCGTGTGGTCCATCCAGCAACCTGGTTTCTCATTTCCTTGACATCATCTCTAGCAACTTTCAGTTCTATTTTATTCCTTCTGCTCATTCCCAAGGACAAAAAGTGATCCTTTCAGTCACCTTGAATACTTTACCTCACAGACACCGAATTTGATCCCCCTCTCTCACAGCCTCTTATACTCTGGCTCTCCCACTCGGTTATGCCTACTACTTACTTTCTTCCTTCCTTTTCCTTTTCTCTTCCTTTCCTTTCCTTCCTTGAATCCAGCATACTGTCTTCCATTGATCTTTCAGGCTCATCACACATAAATTTTCATATAGCAATTAACAAATTTATATTGAAGCACTCTGACTACACAGAAAAGAGTACATATAATAATGAGTGAATTTTCACAAACTGAACACACTCATATAAGCAGCAACCAGAGTCAGAACAACACATGGTAGCACCTAAAGTTCCCCTCAAGCTTTTCTCATATTCCCCCTGCACTTTTTCAACTTCCTTAGCAAAAAGTGAGACTGTGTCATAACTGTGACATACCTTCAGTTATCAAATTATGGGAAAAGTAGAGTTTATCTCACCTTACTCACCTAAGATATGTTATATAAAACTTTGTTTTTATTTTCTCTGTTCATTGCTGTCCTATTAATTAAATATTTGTGATCACATCTGAAAATATGTCCCTCATGTAGTATCAATAGCATTATTTTTAAATATGTTACAGTGATTTTTAAATATTCATTTTTTTAAAGATTTCTTCAACCCATTTTTAAAAGAACCTAGGCCTAATAGTTTTTCATGGAAATGTTAGTGTAGTCATCTTTTTTTTGCTAACGTGCAATTCATTTTTTCTTTTATTTAAGCACCATATTTCTTTCCCAATTTGGCCTTGATCTAAGGTGTTAGCTTTGGAACCTTATCGTTTAAAATACTGTTTAAAAATGCTATTTTTATGGTTCTAGGGAATGTCCAGGTAGATGAGGTCCTCTGGTTTGATGGAGCCCCACTCTTGTTGGAAAGTAGGGTATCCTAGGAGGGCCTTCAGTCTTAGTAAAGAGGTGTAACACACATGAATCTGTGCTCCGACTGTAAAGTACAGAGGTTGTGAAACAGATACAGGCAGACATATAAACTTATCTCCTCCTACTGCTCCTCCATTTGTTTTTGAAAATCACAGCTTTTATTGTGTCAGTTCCTAAAAGTGGGAATTTGGAATCAGAACATTCTGGAATGAATCCCAACTCTGTCATCCATGCTGTATGACCATATATACTTTTTTTACCTATCCATATCTCAGTAACCTCATCTGTAAAATGGAAATATTTTTAAAAAATAAATTTTAAGTCAGGAATAAACAAGATAATGAATGTGAAAAATAATAGTGTCCTGCTTGGTTCACACAGTTAATGATAGTTTCCTTTTTTTTCTTGCTCAAGGTTGAAAACTGTTGGAGTCTTCATTACATTATTCCTGGATAACTCTAGTAATCTCCTGAATGATCTCTGTATCTCTTACTTTCCCTGCCCTAATTCATCTCAGTCTGTCTTTCTGAACCATTACTTCCATTTTTATGTTCTTTTTTAAAACATCGGTGCATTTTCTTGGCAATTAGGATAAAGCCTGTCATAATAGGGCTTCATAGATTGTGGAACTTCTGGCCTTATTATCCATCACTGCCTTTTCTGGGCTAGCCATTTATCTCTTTCGTGTACTTTAGGTTTTCCTGCCTTTGCACTCACCCAGTAGGAATGTCCTTTCATTGGTGACATGTCAACTATTCGGGCATTTCAAATACAGAAGCCACTTTGCCTTTCCCTCCTACGCCCCTTACGTATTAACATTTTTTCTTACCTACCTTTATGTTCTTTCACCTTAACTCTGATCAGTTCCTTCAGCTCCTTTGTCTCATCATCTTTCTGTTGATGTGTGTAGGAAATCTCCCAACCCAGATCATTCTCACCCAGGGTTTCTCAGCCTCAGCACTGTTAACACTTTGGACCGGGTAAATTTTTGTTGTGGAAGGCTGTGTCTTGTCCATTGTAGGAAGGATGTTTAGCAGCATCCTTGGTCTCTATCCACTAGATGCCAGTAGCAACTAGATGCAGGTTGTGACAACCGAAATTGTCTCCAGACATTGACAAATTTCCCAAGGGAACAAAATTGCTCACCTAATCCTCTTAAGTTGAGAACCATTAGTCTAATTGCATGATTGGCCTTTTTACATGTATTCCTGTTGAAAAATCACACAGGCCATTGTCACTATGAATTTGTGTTTCATGATTCATCTGGGTCCTTAATTGTCTCTGGAAGTCCTTTAATACTTTCATGGGGTTATTTTTATATTGTCCCCAAATTTCCAGTCTCATTACCTTCCTCTTATTCTTAGCAGATGACCTTGTCTTTTCCACAAAGAGAAAAGAAGATAGCACTCTCAGATTTGTTCTACCTCAGTTTTGCTGTACCAACCATGAATTTACCTGCATTTAACTAATTTTGTGAACTTTGGCAAATTAGTCACTTTCTTTGCTCATGTAATGGCTGTCATGAATTTATTATAGTGATAGATTAAGAGATTAAGAACTACAAATTGGTAGTTACAGAATAGTCACAGGGATGTAAAGTACAGCATAGGGAATACAGTCAATAATATTGTAATAACTATGTATGGTGTCAGATGGGTACTACACTTACTGGAGTGTTCATTTTATAAGTTATATAAATATCTAACCACTAATTTGTACATCTGAAACTAATAAAACATTGTATGTCAACTCTAATTGAGAAAACTCTTGGAACTCCTTCTGGGTAGCTCAATTGATTAGGGTTGTCCCCATATGCCAAGGTTGTGGGTTTCGAACCCTGGTCAGGGCACATACAAACATCAGCCAATGAATGTGTAAGAGAAACAACAAAAGCATGTTTCTCTTTCTCTTTCTCTCTCAAAAAGAAATGTAAAAACTTTTTAGAAAAGAAAAATTCTTTTAATAAATAAAATGCATATAATTGACAAAACAATATAAAAGCAGGCTATTCAGTTTGAGTACAATTCATATTTTTAAAAGGAAAAAATCAGTTTGGCTTTTAAAGGAAATTAGTATCTACTACTTTAAAACGTAAGTGTTTTACCCAGTGGAAATGTTAGTTGTAATAAATATTTGAGTTTGGATGTATTCTAGCAATATAATTTCCAAGTGAAAGTTTCTCAAGTCCAAATTTAATATTAAGGCATCTTAATTTTTTTTAATCTTAAAATAGGAATTAGGTAAAATAAGACTAAAAACTATTCCACTCTGTTAACTATTAGTCTAGAAGAAGGCTTCATATTATTTTTAACTATACCTATATTAAAAAAAAAATCCTACCTAGTTCCTGAAGAAAAACACCGTTTATTTCTCAATGAATATAGTTGAATTTAATAAAACATTTAAGGATTTAGTATATAATAATGTTTAAAATGATTTTGTAATATGTCAGCATATGAGCGGTATTTGTTAAATTTACAAATACGAGCCTTAGTTATGATGAATCTACAGTGTGACTATTAAACATAATTTTTCTAACATACAAATATGAATTATGGGCTGGATGATGAAAAAGCTTACCGTTTTCCTGTTAGAAAATTAATTTCCTGTGAAATAGAATGAAAGTAGGGAAAAAGACTGTTGTTGAGACTCACAAAGAAAAAGGAAAAAAAATTTTTTTTTTATACTAGTAGCTAGGATCCTGAGCTTTCTCATTTCCCATTCATTTATTTTATTAAGTGACATAACAGGAATGTAGCAAAAAAAAGTTTGAACCAAATGTGCTCTCTATCAGAAGTAGTGTCTCTGTCTATAGGTGTTAAAACTAGTTGTGATGCATAAGTATTACTATATAAAATTTTAAATGGTCAGTAATATGCACTGAAGGAAGCTAGATTTTATCCATCCCATATCCATGTGTTCACAGCTTTCAGCGCCACCAGGCCTGGTGCCAGGCCTCAGAGTGGTCCTTTCCTGGCTTGCGGAACTGCATTTTAGGCTGTTTCCGAAGGATTCTTTGTTGCCCTCATTTAATTTATCTTGTAGACCCACTTAGGGTCTGAAATTTCTTCAAAAGATGGCCTCTGTCTGCTTCATGATAAATGTGAATCCTTCCCAACTGGATCAAAACATTTTATATTGGTCAAAGAACAATGATGTCTCATTGGACAACCTCTGGAATAAAAAGTAAATGTTATTTCTTTAAAAATAAAAATACTATTTTAAAGGTGTTTTTAAAAAACTGTCAAAGTAACAGATATTTATTTTTTTCATAGTAGTATTCCTCAGTCCTGTATTTAAAAAATCCATAAAAATAGGAAAATCTCACAAAAAAAGAAAAATCTTTGGCCATCCTACTACTGAAAGGAAGTCAATGATACTATTTAGTCTTAAAAATCTCTTTCTTTTGGTTACTGAGATCCTCATTGTCTTAATTACCTAACAGATTTTTGGGACTCATCTTTGATTACCATAGTTATATTTAGTAAACTCTGATAGTTCTTTGTCTACTGTGGCTCTTGAATTTGTCTAGCTCCTCAACTCTTGAGTCATTCCTTTCCACAGTATTTGTCTTAGTTGTTAAAGTAGTCTCCTCTACCTGGAGTTTCTGTTTCCATTGTCTTTCCTCTTTTATTCTTCACATTGTAAGTTTCTTTGTCTAAAAACCCAATTCTGAGGTATCATTTGGATTAAAAACATTGTGTCTCTGAATTCTTTAAAGAGAAAGTGTGGGAAACATAACATATGTAATGTGCTAGAAGGGCACAAAATTGTGTAGTAGCCTTATCCATAGCAACCCATCATTAGGCACTTCATATGTAATTTATACCACACAACGTGATTATCCCCTGAACACAGTACATATTTCTACTGTCATGCGTTGTGTTTAGGGGAAAACAAGTACCAGTGTCATGTGTTATAGTATTTTTTAATGCCCTGAAATCTTTTTTTTAACTTTTTACAAAAAATGCTTAAGTTTCAAAACATAACTTAGACATCATCTTCCCTGGGAAACATTTTTAAACTGTTACAGGTATGATAACTCAACTTTGATGTTCTGGGGGAACTCATTATACTGCTTTATAACATTTTCATATTGTATACTTAGTTGTATTTATCATGTATATTTCTGCTTTTCTAGTTAGTTAAAGGGGGTATATATACATATATTCACTCTGATTTGAATTCACAAGATGGTTTCAGAATTATCAGAAGATAATTTTAGGGCAGCTAATTTTGTTTCTTACTTATGACTTTCCTTATTGCTTGGGTTATTTTATTATGTTGTCTTCACAGTTCTTCTACCTGTAGCATACCTGTAGTATTCTCATTGATGCTGTTATATCTCCATGTTCTGTCCCAAAGATCCCCAGAAGATTTTGAAGAAATTTGTAGTGGAACAAAGAAGAATGTTGTTTGAAATTTAAAAAAAAAAAAAAAGTATAGGATTCCCTTACCCCCTAAAAAAACCCACTTGCTTTGAGTTTCTTGGTGCTACCTGCACTGCTATCTCTTTTTAAAATTGTCAGTTTCTGAAAGAGGTTCTATTTTTGTTAAAATTACTTAGTCCATCTTTTCAGTGTTAAAAGTTCACGTTACTTCACATTAGCATTTAGGAATTTGTCCAGAGAATTCAGAATATATTATCACTATGTTTATTTCCCTAGAATTCTTCAAGATAACACAACTTAGAAGTGAGAAAGACAAAAATAAATTAATATTATTAAATAGGTATCAGAGCTTTGCAAGGTGCTAGCTCACTAACTCATTATTCTGACCATTTATAAATGGAAAGACTCAAGAATTTGTAAAGATTTTCCTGTGTCAATTGCATTTCAGGGTAGCCAAATAGTTAATTAGGGAAAGTCCTTTTTAGAAGAATTCCAGATAATAAATGCAGATGCGATAATAGAATTAGCAAATCACCTTTGAGCAACCCTACATAAATAATGGAAGATGATCAGTGGGTGAGTCAGGCTGGCAACACTTGAGTACAGTAACCAGTTTGAACATCATTTAAAGTGACACAATCAGGTATTATGTCTGTTCTGATGTGATGGATTAGGAAAGCACATTTATTCTCTAGAATATTCTTGTCAAAGGATTGAAGATGAATCATGTCTTTAAATTTTACTAGAGTTTACAGGAAATAGGGGCATGGAGGAGTAAGTTAACGCCATGAGAAAACATCCAAATTTAGGATGTGAGAATTTCTATAAGACAAATGGGTTGTTGTTATATATTAAATGAGATTTAAAAAGATATCAATCAGATACAATGTGTGGTTATTGTTTGTTCCTGGTTTTGATGAACTACCTATAATAGATGACATTGAGGAATGATTGCTTGCGTTATTAGATTGGTAACGCTGTTGTAGTGTTGATTTAAAGAAGAGTCTTTAACGGATAGTAATACATTATGTAGTAAATGCGGATGAAATGATATGATGTCTGGGAGTTGCTCTAAAATGTTCCAACTCCCCACTCCACACACACTCCCCAAAGAGAGAAAATTTGTAGGGTAGGAGAAGTGAGATTTTGTTAACATGTATGGACATTTATTCTATTACCTCCTTACTAATGTGAATATTTGAAAATTTTTAGGACGAAAGGTTGAAAAATGTTAAAATCTAAAAAATATATAGAATAAAGCTTTCTGGAAGCCTACAGAAAAAGAAAACTGGCTTGGTAACGTAATTCATAGTGTCTATATGATGAAAACAAAACACCTACTAGGGGAAAGCGTGACTTCCTAGTATTAAGACCAAAAAGAAGTTTCTCTTGATTGTAATCTTAACACCATGTAATTCATTGTAAAAAGCATTCTAAGCCACATCCCTCCAATAAATAGGGTCTATTTTTTAAAACATGTTTATAGATTTTAGAGGGAGAGGAAGAAGGAAAGAGAGGAAGAGGGAAAGAGAGAGAAAGAAACATTGATGTGAGGAGGAAAACACTGATATAAGAGAGAAACATCGATCAGCTGCTTCCCATATGCACCCCCACCAGGGATTGAACCCACAACACAAGTATGTGCCCTGATGGGGAATTAAACCCCCCACCCTTTGGTGTACCTGAACATCACTCCAACCAAATGAGCCTTGCTGACCAGGACAAGATCTGTTTTTTGTAGCATTCCTTAGAATGGTCTGTGGAATCCCATCCATGATTAATTCTAGTGAAACCAGCTTTCTGGCAAACCAGTATGATACATTCTAGGAACCCTACTCCCTACTCTGTAGGGTTCCTCAGTACAATTTATTAGTGATCTCATTCCCATCTTTTAAAGCTTAGACAAACATAAAAACTTCCCATGCATTTATCACTCCTCCCCTCCATTTCTGTTATGAGTTCTTCCCCTATCCTCTGTTGCAAATTAGTTAAGATAATAGATAAAAGAGAAATTTTCTTATACCTATTCTTGTTGGCCCAGAAAATTTTACTGAATTTTGTTTTCTGTGGTTTGCCTCAAGAACAAGTCTTTTTTAAAATATGGAAGTATTTCATTAAAATAGGCATATACAATGCCATAGCCATCTGTTACCTTAGAGATTTTGATATTAACTCTCTTCTCCCTCCTCAAAGAATCTAAGTTTTAGAGTAACTAGATGGACCATATAAAGTATCCTGCAGATAGTTCTCCATAAACATTGTTTTATGTGGGGCTTTACCTAGGTGGTAGGCAGCAGTGAATTTGAAATGATATTTCCTGGCAACTCTCTGGAATACTGATCCTTTGTGTTATTGATGAAATATTCAGTGAAGCCCCATCAGGGTTCACATCCTTTTGTGAAAATGGGAAGGCTTAACAAGAACAGGGCATATCCTGTAATTTGAGATGAGTTTAGGGGGTATCCCCAGGTAAAGCCAAGGTTCTCCAAAAAATAAGTTTGATCTACTGGATTAGTCTTCTATTGCTGTGTAACAAATTGTAACACTTAACCATCTTAAGGCAACACAGTTTTATTATCTCACCGTTTTGGGCAGTCAGTAGTTTAACCTGAGTCCTTGCTCAGGATCTCACAGGGCTGAGATGTCATTGAGGCTCTGGGTCTGCTTCCAAGCTCACGTGGTTGTCAGCTGAATACATGTTTTTAGCTGTAGAGTTCAGGGCAGCTTGCTTTTTCAAAGGCACAAGAAAGTCTCTGACCTGTAGACCCTCTTTTAAAGGACTCACCTTATTAGGTAGGGAAAATCTCCCCTTTAATTAATTTAATGACAATCAGTTAGGGATCTTAATTACATCTACAGAATCTTTTCATCTTTGCCAAAAAGTAACATAATCATGGGAGTGACATTTCATCACCTTCATTATATTTCATTCATGAAGAACAAGTTGCAAGCCCCATTCACCCTCAAGGAGAGAGTATTAGACATAGGCTTGGGTCATTTTCAAATTCTGCCTACCAATATTATACTGTCATCTATTGTAAATAAATTTGAGTAGCTTATTTGCTTGTTATCACACAGACAATATTAATGGAACTTGAAATAGAAAAGAGAAAATAGTCACATATGGTCCTGCCAGCTAATAAATCAAAATGTTTTCCTTTGGGTATGTGTGTTCATAATTTTTATAGATCACCTACATAGCAGAAATAAATTTTTTTATTGCTTTTCATGTAGCCAAGGCATTTGTCTTGTTGCTTACATAATCTTTATATTTGCCATTTTTAAGGGATATTGCTTCAGATGAATGTATCTATCTGTATTATTGATTGTCTTAATCAGGTTAATCAATGTATAATTTACAAACAGTAAATCATTATTCTCTGTATAGTTTTGTGATTTTTGATAAGCATATGTATTTGTGTAACCACCTGATGGTTACACAGGTGTTCTCACAGGCAAGATAGAAATACTGTGTTGTGCCCATTGATAGTCAGGCTCTCCCCCATCATTCCAGACCTTGGCAATCACTGACCCAGTGTATGTCCCTGTAGTTTTGCATTTTCTACAATGTCATTATAAATAGAATCATACACTTGGTAGCCATTTTGGTTTGGTTGCTTTCTCTTAGTGTAATGCATTTAAGACTGTGCAGCAAAGGAATAGCATACCTGTGACATAATAAGAAATAAATATTTAGTCTTTGTCCCCAGTTCCTGGCTCAGAGCTCCTAAAAACTTTGTACTTTCCTGAAGGGAGTATTTTTTCGTATTCATAACAAGCCTTTTTCAACCATACCTGAGTTTATGCTAATGAGGTGACTTTCAGGTGGGCCCATAGATAGCTTTGGAATGGGAGCTGGTTGCCAGAAGAGCCAACCAATGTGATTAGAACTTTCAGCCCCACCCCTGGACCTCCAAGAAGGAGGGGAAGGCTAGAGCATAAGTTCAGTCACTGATGGCCAGTGATTTAATCAATCATGCCCATGAATAGAGCCTACATTAAAAACCCTTGAACAACGGAGACTGGAGAGCTTCAAAGTTGTTGAACACATCCACTTAATGGGACGGTACCTTTTCATCTGGCTGTTATTTGTGTTCTTAAAATAAATTGATAATAGTAAATAAAGTGTTCTCTGGAGGTTTTTAGTCATTCTAGCAAATTATTGAACCGGAAAGGATGTAGGGGTTGTGGGAACCCCCTGACCTTCTAGCAAAGTTAGAAGGATGGTAACATGCTACTGGAATCTGAAGTGAGGGCAATCTTGTGGAACTGATCCCAAAAGCCTGAGCTGTCTGATGCTGACTGAATAGTAGTGTCAGCATTAAAATGAATTTTAGGATACCCAGTTTGTTTCTGGAGAGTTGAAAAATTAGTTGGTGAGAGAAAAAAAATTCACACGTTTGGTATTAGAATGTTGTTTGAGAATGGGCAACCCAGCTGCCTAAGGTTTGGCCCTTGCGCAGTTCCTGGGAGGTACACTCTAATCCTTGGAATATCCTGCCTGATGGGAGTGTCTGTTTTTACGTGGGGGCATTTGGCCATGCCAGGTTGCTTGTGCTGACAATGTGGCTGGCAGTACAGTGGAGGTCATGAGCCAAGTAGTATTAGCTTGACCTATATAGAGGAGCTAGAGACTAAGACTACGGTCAGCCCTATCTACCTTTCAAACCAATAACAATGCTGGACACCAACCCTTAGGTGAGTTTCCCTGGTTGTCAGTATTCAATGCATGTTGTCAGACATTCTTGCTGGTAGAAGTTAAATATGTCTGCACAACTCCACTGGGAGAATACAACTGGAAGCTTGGCGTCTCCTGGATCTTGCTTTATACCTGTCTTTCCTTTACTGTTTTTAATCTGTGTTCTTTTGCTATAATACACTGTGATCATGAGTAAAATGGCTATTTGGGGTTTTGTGAGTTCTTCTAGTGAATCATTAAAACTGAGGGTGTTCTTGGAGACCCCTGAACCTCAGAGGTTCATCCATATTGTTGCATGTATCAATACTCAGTTCTTTTCTACTGTTGAGTAACATTGCAAAGTTTGTTCATTCCCCAGTTGAGCTGGTTGTTTCCAGCTTCTGGCAATTCAAAATGAAACTGCTATAAACAGTTGAGTAAACTGTTTCTGTGTGCACATAGATTTTCATTTTACTAGAAGTAGGATTGCTGGATTATGTGAGTACTGTTTAACTTTATTCAAAATGACCAAACTGTTTTTGCAGAGTCACAGTACCATTTTGCACTCCTCCCAGCTACCACTGTAGGAGAGCTCCTCATCCTCCTTACTATTTGTATTCCGAGTTTTATTATTCTTTTAATTTTAGCCATCCTGATAGGTGTATGATAGTATCTCATTTGTAGTTTTACTTTCCATTTCCGTAATAACTAATGATGTTGAGAGTCTTTTCATATGCTCATTTGACATTCAAAACTATCTTTTTTGATGTATCTGTTCAATTTTGCCCATTAAAAAATTTTTTTTTGTTATTGAGTTTTGAGAGTCCTTTAAATATTCTGGATACCAGTTCTTTATCAGATATGCATTTTGTAAATATTTTCTCCCAGCCTGTAACCTTTGGAGAGGAGTTTTTATTTTAATAATGTTTAATTTTTAATTATATGAATTTTAAGAAATTTTTGCCTAACCCAGTATCATGAAAATGTTCTGTTTTCTTTGGAAAGGTTTTTAGTTTTCTATTTTACATTTAGGTCTGTGATCGTTTTGAGTTAATTCAAGTAGTATATGGTATGAGATATGGCTCAAGGTTTATCTTATTTTGTGGGGGGAATGAGGGTGTCTAATTGTTCTAGCACTATTTTTTTGAAGACACTATCCTTTCTCCATTGAATTTTACTTTTTACCTTTGTCAGAAATCAATTGAATGAATATATATATGGGTCTATTTTTGGACACTCCATTTTTTTCTATTCATCTATCTGTTTACTGTTTTGCTGTTGTCATGCTGAATTGATTAATGTAACTTTAGAGCATATTCCTGAGATAAGATAGTATGGATCTTCCAGTTTTTTCTTTTTAAAATTATTTTGGCTTTTCACTTCCTTTGCTTTACCTTATTGATTTTAGAATGAACTCATCAATGTCAACATAAAAATTTTTCTGGTATTTGGCTTTTCAACTTCCAGCCAAGGTGGAGGCATAGGTAGATAACTTTGCCTCCTCTCACAAGCAAAAGAAGAACAACAACAAATTTAAAAACAAAAAATAACCAGCTGCCAGAAAATTGAACTGTATGGAAGTCTGACACTCAAGAAATTAAAGAAGAAACATTCATCCAGACCGGTAGGAAGGGCAGAGATGGGCAACCAGGGTTTGGGGGACATGTGGCAAGACGGCAGCTAGAGGACCTGGGCAGGTGAAGAGACTGCTGATAGTCCCACATTTGCGTGCAGGTAAACCAGGAGGAACAACTAGGCAGCAAGACAGACCATACAACCCAGGGTTTTATCAGGGGAAAAGAAAGACTCAAAACTTCTGGCTGTAAGTACCTGTGGGGGTTGCAGCAGCAGGAGAAACTCCCAGCCTCACAGCAGAGTTTGTTGGGGAGAAACCCATGGGGTCCTAGAATGTACACAAACCTACCTACCTGGGAATCAGCACAGGAGGACCCTATTCACTCATGGGTAGCAGGGGAAGTGACTGAAAGCCAGCTGAGAGCCAAGCAAGTGACATTGTTCCCTCTCTGACCCCTTTCCTACATATAGCCATGTGGGTTGCCCTGCCTTGGTGAGTACCTGAGGCTCCACCCCTTACAACCTAACAGATAAACTGAGACAAAGAAATATAGCCCGAATGAAAGAACAGATCAAAACTCCAGAAAAAGACCTAAGCAGTGAGGTGATAGCCGACCTATCTGATGCAGAGTTCGAAACACTGGTAATCAGGATGCTCACAGAATGGTTGAGTATGGTCACAAAATGGAGGAAAAAGTGAAGGCTATGCAAAGTGAAATGAAGAGAAATATACAGGGAACCAAAAGTGAAGGGAAGGAAACTTGGACTCAAATCAACTATTTGGACCAGAAGGAAGAAATAAACATTCAACCAGAACAGAATGAAGAAACAAGAATTCAAAAAAAATGAGGAGAGGCTTAGGAACCTCTGGGACAACTTTAAACGTTCCAACATCCAAATCGTAGTGGTGCCAGAAGGAGAAGAACAAGAGCAAGAAGTTGAAAACTTATTTGAAAACATAAAAAAGAACTTCCCTAATACGGCAAAGGAAATAGACTTCCAGGAAGTCCAGGAAGCTCAGAGAGTCCCGAAGAAGTTGGACCCCAGGAAGCACACACCAAGGCACATCATAATCACATTACCCAAGATTAAAGATAAGAAGAGAATCTTAAAAGCAGCAAGAGAAAAGGAGACAGTTACCTACAAAGGAGTTACCATAAGACTGTCAGCTGATTTCTCAAAAGAAACGTAGCAGGCGAGAAGGGACTAGAAAGAAGTATTTGAAGTCATGAAAGGCAAGAACCTACATCAAAGATTACTCTATCCAGCAAAGCTGTCATTTAGAATGGAATGGCAGTAAAGTGCTTTCCAGATAAGATCAAGTTGAAGGAGTTCATTATCACCAAGCCCTTATTATATGAAATGTTAAAGTGACTTATTTAAGAAAAAGATGAAGAGCAAAATTATGAACAGTGATATGACAAACTCACAAGTATCAACAACTGAACCTAAAAAAACCCCCCAAACAGAAACAATCTAAGCAAACAGCTAGAACAGGAACAGAATCACAGAAATGGAGATCACATGGAGGGTTATCAGCAGAAGGGGACGAGGGGGAGAGTAGGGGAAAGGTACAGGGCGTAAGAAGCATAAATGGCAGATACAAAAATAAACAGGAGGTTAAGAATAGTATAGGAAATAGAGAAGCCAAAGAATTTGTATATATGACCCATGGCATGAACTAAAGTGGGGAAATAATGGGGGATGGGGTGCAGGATGGAGGGAAATAAAGGAGAGAAAAAAATGGGAGAACTGTAATAGCATAATTAATAAAATACATTTAAAAATTTTGCTGGTGTTTAGATAGAGGTAACTTTGAATGTATAGATGAATTTGGGGAGAATTGAGTCTTCTAATACTTATACATGGTATATCTGTCCTTTATTTAGGTCTTTTATTTATCAATACTTTGTAGTTGTCAGCCTAAACATCTTGTACATATTTTGTTACATTTGTATGTATTTTTATATTTGTTGTGCTATTATAAATTGTACTGTTTGAATTTGGACTTCCAGTTTTTTGTGTCTAGTGTATAGAGATATAATTGATTTTTGCACATTTGTCTTGTAACCTGCAACCTTGCTGTAAACTCACTCATTAGTTCTAGGAGCTTTTTAGAAGATTCTTTGTGATTTTTTACATAGAAAATGAGGCTATTTGCAAATAGAGGCAAGTTTATTCCTTTTCAGTCTGTGTGCCTTTTCTTTCTTTTTTCTTACTGTACTAACTAGGATTTCTCTAATATATTGTTATTTAATAGGAGGTGTGACAGCTTATTTCCTTATTCTGAATCTTTGGGGGAAAATATTATTTTTTATTATTGAATATGATGTTAGCAGTAAATTTTTAGTACATGTAC